>JBAMYA010000007.1:9477078-9497248 GCA_037176975.1 Arrhamphus sclerolepis
GGATAAAATATGGTTGTAACTTGGCATGTGTGTGGGCTGAGACAATCACATATGCAGAGAAGCAGCGTAGGCTCTGGAAGGATCAATAAAGTGCATAGGATTTGGGATTTATGATGACATCCTATTGATCATTTAGGGGCTGAATGTTTGAGGCACTCAGAGATGCCAATAGGTATCATAACTTAATCAGACGTTAGACAGAATTGCTGTATAACAGAGGATAAACTACGGCTTTTCACTTTGACAGTTACTGTCACACCTTTTTACGGGCTGATAAGTCTAGGTAAATGCAGACTGAGTACGAGTCAGCATCTTGTGCTAATGACCATTTTGTTTAGTCTCAACAAGGCTTTGAGTGTGTTTACATGTATCCTTGTATGTTGACTGCTTCTAAACGCACAATACACATCTTAAAATTAAAACGAAGCACATTAAACAGTATACGTAATATTTGAAATATATTGCACGACATGCACACATTGATTTTTGTTTAGCACCACTGCATAGATTTCCAGTTGTAGCATCCCCTTTGGTGCATGCCCATTGATATCTGAACGAGGGACAGAAGCAGAGGAAAACCTTCCTCTTGTGTCTTTTCTGGGGGAAATGGAGTCATTTAGAAGATTTCTCTCCATGTGCCTATCATTCAAACTGAGCTGCTTTCCCCACACAGCTGATAATCATACATATTCTGTGCGCCAGGGTGCCATAAATCTTTGTCCCTGTTTCATCCCTTCATCATTCATCAATCATGCAGAGAGCAGGATGAAACACTGCCTGCTTGAAAATATATCATATTAGTACCTGGGATGTTTACCAAGATAATGTGAGACAACAACAGAGAATGAAATATAGCACCACTGCATTGCTTAAATTAAAACCACCCCTCCTCCTCCTTTTCAGGCCACCCTCTGCTGTGGGAGCTGTGTTTTATGTCGACAAGGAGCCTTTAAGACTGTGTCCTCACCCTTCTCTCACCTTGATGCATAATGAACTTTGAGAGGAGACAAAATAGTTATGCTCAACATCTAAAGCATTTATTATTGCTTAAATTTCAACACTGATGCACATTTAAAAGAGATGATATGATGTTTCATCCAAAAAAGAAAGAAGGAGCTCAGATAAGAAAGGACAACAGAGGAGGACATTCAGACCATCGTAGTCCTTGTTCAATATGAGAAAAGGCCGAGCTTTCTTGGAGAAAAAGATGAAAAATGTGCTTCTTCCCAATTTTTACAGCGTTGCGTGGAACAACTATATTGAAGCAGTGGATGCAGCTCCATCAATTACAAAACATGTCCTAACAGAATGGTGCCAAAACCACTACTGTATGATTTTGGTATAGCTTGCAGTTACATGGCCTAAACTTCCTAATCAATGAATCAATGTCCTTTCGCTGGCCAATACTGTGTTTTTTCATTCCAAGTATTGTCGTAGTGGACTTATATGGACCAGTGAAGTTACAGTTCACATCTGCCCCTTTCACCTCACATGACTGGATTTAAAATTACTACCTGAGATTTAGAGTCCAGAAAATACATTTAAAAAAAAGAAAGAAAATACATTTGAGCGAATTGCTGAAGCCACAGTTAAATTCATCATTTTTGAGCAAAACAAGACTCCAGAGGAGACCATCAATGGGGGAGGGGGTTGGCAATAAATAAGTTGGCAATATTTAACGTGGGGCTTAATAGGGGTTTGCTATGTTTAGGAGCCAGCACGTAGTGGTCAGTCGATGAACTGCAACAAAATGTATTTCCTGCATGACCTTCAACCTGGAAGATGGGTGTTTGTGACTTGTTTGTGTTGGAGGTGTATGTTGTGAAAAGTACTCTTCAGCCAATCCAATTGTGACTACACAGGCTAGTGTTAACCAATGAAATTGTACATGCTTCAGCAGGATAACCAGGAACCCCAAAAAAAAGCAAAAAAAACAAAACAAAGAGATGGAATACGTGAAAAAAAAATGAGCGCAAAACAAGGCACGGGGAAGCCAGAGTGACAAGATGACAACAAACCAGTACAGGAGGAAAGACAAATAAGCCAACATATCATCACTGACAGACGCTCTGTTGTAGATGATTGCAGTAAGGGAGAAAAGAAGTCACAAACCAGGAAAAGGACTTTCAAAATAAAAGAGGAGAAAGCTTACCACAAAACAGTCCAAACAACAAGAGCACAAGTCAAACAAGGATAAAGAGAACTTAACAAAATTCAGATAAACCCAAAATAAAAACAAGATCAGGGCTGTATTTTTGCATACTGTGGCTTAATCTGGTATGCCGTATTTTTCAGCAAGGGACAACCCAAAATGTCAGACACCCACTGTCAAGTGCTGCCACTACACTCCTGTGTGATTGTACAGTCAGAGAAACGAAAATACATTAAAAGAAACAAACATTTATGCTCAAAGGAACCAAATACAACCCCCAACCCAGAAAAAGTGGGTACCAAAAATGCAACTTCAGAGAAAATAAATAGATAAAACATGAATGGGTGTATAATACCAAATGAAATGGCATTAATGAGATAAAATGTACTGCAGGCAGTATAAATCTAAATTCAAAGCAAGTATAAAAATCTATTTCTTTTTTTAAATTTACATTTTTACAGTATCCCAGATGACACAGATTGTCAAGAGAGACTAAAGAACGTTCTGCTCATGTGAATCTTCTATCCTGTATGAGAATCATGTTAGCAGGTTTCTTACCATTTCAGATCACAAATAAATCAATGAAAATTTCATTACACTCTCACGTTAACATCACTTACACTATTGACTTTCCATTGGCATATTCTGATGACATGTACCATTCTGAAAAATCATTATAGGAATTATTAAAGGCTAATGTCTTTTATGTTTTATTAACTCACATACATAACGGTCATACTGGAACTGACCTTCAACTAGCAAATTTGAAAATATCTGTACTTTAACCAAAGGTTTGATCTAAGTTTCTCTCCCTTTCTAACTAGCAGTCTTCTAAAAAGCATTACGCGTTAATGTATCATTGTCATTTGCAGTTTTGAATATATTTGGATTTTTGCACAAGTTTATCTACGTTAAAGCAGGACAGCAAGCTACAGGCTGCGTGTAGCCTTCCCCTCCTTATATTTTCATTCCCTTTTAGATTAGATATGTAATTTGAGGAGATAAATGTATTCTATTCCAGTTTGCTGTGATCAGGAGTACTGCTGTGCAGAAAACAGCATTGCTTCCCGATTATTGAATTTTTATGGCCAGGTAATTAATTGCAGATTCCCTGTTTTGTTCTATTTCTTCCTCTCTGACATTTTAATTTCGACAAAAAGCCACGGTCTCCGCACGGCCCTTCTCTGGAGATCCTAATGGCCTATAAAACACGATGACTTATAGATATGGCGAGACTTCACTTCGCCAATGATTGTTTGAAACCTTGCTGATCACACAGAATTTAGTCCCCCTCTTACTTCCTCCCTACTGCCATATTGTCTCTACATTTCCTTCCCAACCTGCTGAATTCATTTCTTGTCAATTAAACTGCAGCCACAGTGTCCCATCTGAAGCACAGGAATCTATCAAGGTGTCATCGCCTGGGAATTCATTATTGGATGCAGCCTGGTAACTTTTCAAAAGCAGCGTTCGGGCCATTATTCCTTAAAGACGATTGTCATTACTTGACCAGGCAGGCGAGTGTCCTTGGCGTGCATTGCAAGCACTGCATTTAAGGGCAAGTGGTGATCAATCGTAGCGACGAATGACAGACGCCATATCTCAAGGCAGACAGCTTTGAATGCTTATATCAAATCAAGATCCTTTGCTAGCACAGAGAGCATTAGTTACCCTGGCGTCTAGAGCACATGTAGGCCACAGCCAGCCATGCAGGAAAAGAAGAGGGTGGTTTATTATTCTATGCAGGTCAGCTAAAATGTATTAAGATATTGATGAGCAAATATAAAGTATAGAGCACCTAATACCCTGTTTTTTTCCTGTTTTCATATAAAGAAAGAAATCTTTCATTATAAATTAGTAAAAATCTGCATGCAATAATACAATTTCAGTATACTCATGTTAACTCTCTCGCTCATTAGACACTGAGGAGAATTTATTAGCTTTTAACTAAAGTCTTCTTGAATAATAGTAATACACAGAAGAAATGTTTGCATGTGCTGGTATGAGACCAATAATGGAAAGACTAATCTTCCTACTCTGTATGTAAACATGACGTCTATCCACTGGTGTTTATTTATCAGCCCTCTTTTACCCCCCCTTTTTTTTTTTAGCTGTCCCCTCATCACTGTGCTCTTTTCTGCTGTGTAAGCACAAGTCCATGCTGCATATCACTGCTGAAGCATACCTCCTCCTAACCTTCAAGAGTTCTCCCTATACAGTCTCTACGACTCTTTAATGGCTGATGCAGTTACCATATTTCAGTCCTAATTGGGTCGAAGCTACAGAGCCAATTTGGGAAGGTAGTTTGGAAGAGAGTTCCTCTGCGACATTGTTAGGCGCTGGGTTGTCTTCTACGTTACCAGGTGTGGATTGTAATTGCCACTGAATGAAAAGAGCATCTCGGAAGTGGAGGAACATTGTGATATGTTTTGGGTATGAGGGTGCTCCATCTACAACTGTGTTTTCCTTTGTTTTTCGCCCAATAAGTCAACTCACAGGAGATGAGATTTTGCTGCGCATCTTGTTTACATCGTTTAAATTTGCTTTTTAGGAGTTTGGGTGTCCTGAGAGTATAGAGTTTGTTCTCTGAAACCAACTTGTGAACTCATAAAAAAAATGACATATTACTTTCCAGGCATCCACTCTATGCTCTTCCCTGCCTTCATCCTATTTCCCTCTGTGAGGCAAATGTGCCATCTTATCCATGAAGCATTGCTCAGAGATGAAGATGCGTCTCACTCTCTGACCTTACGTGCCGCTCTTCAGAGCCAGGATCTATGGCAGCCATTTTCGCTCTAGCCAGTCATGAAGAAGCAAGAGATGTAAATGTCAGTCTGTGTCTCCTTAACACTCAATAAAGGGCCGGGATTGGGCCCTCCACTCCGCCAGTCGATTGGCCATCTAATGAGGAGAGGCCTTACCATAACTCTAAAAGATTCACTACTGTTTGTGTTTCACCAGAGGCCCCAGCACAGTAATAATTTCAAGTGGATAAATGTTTTCCCGATAACAAGCTGAAATAAGCTGTCGGGCTGAAGTTGATGTAGACAAGAAGAATCACACAATTAGCGATCATTGGGGATTTATCCTGGTAGGAAGAGACAGAAGGCAGCAGGAGCTGGGTCCTTTTCTCTGCCTGGCAAATATCAAGGCTACCTCGATCAGATGTGCTCTCTCTTCTGAACATCCCAGGCTCATGGGTCATCAGTCACAGGCTTTACCTTTGTAGGCTCTCAGTGTTTTTACCTCTAAATGCCCCCTCACAGTAACATTTAGCCTGTTAATGTAATTGAAGTCACTCTGAGGGAAGATGTTATGGATGACACTGTTGCAATGAGACAATGCTCCCTAATCTCAGTTTATCTTGAAGCTACTTCCCACCCTGAAAAGGAGAGGTATGAAAGAAATCCATTTTGGTTTGTTGAAAAGATAATAATAAAGAAGGGCTTAGATGAAAGACATTATTGATTTCAAATGACATTACTGATTCAGTCACTTTTAACTGTGCTGATTATTCAAAAGAAGACAAAATGACTTTTAGCAGCTTATTTGAGTTTTTGTCTCTGTTGGCTAATTGGCACTTTTTCTGCAATAATTTCAAATAAATTAGTGATTTGAGTAAAGGCTTAGATTACATTATGTCAGACTATTATGCCTCTCTTTGTTCAAGGTACTCTAAAATTGATTAATAACAACCAATTTCATCATAAAGAGGTAGGACTACTTTAGCTATTGTAATTAACCTTTAAGTGTGATGGACTTCACCGTATATTTCCCATTTCTATTACTGACCCACATATATCAAAGCAGAATATGCAGACGCTCCTTGTATTCAGGGCCTCCGAGGAGCCCAAGCATCCACTCTCAGTCCGATGACATCATATCCCCATGGGAGTGTGAATTATCTTGTTTTCAGCAGATCTCTCATATGTATTTTCTCTGCCGTTCTTGCACAAATGTATCATTTAAACCATTAGCGGCACCTAGCTCTTTCATTAGAATGAACTATATCATCCCCTCCCCAGAGGCAACCTCAGGCCATTCGACTGTGACAATACATTTTAGTGAGAAGGAATACTATAGGCGGCAACATGCCTAGGTAAAGTATTACTTAATTTATACTGCTAATGTATAACATTGATTCTCTATGGGGAAAATAAAGGGACAACATATTTTCAGAGCCCACGGCACTAAGGTTTAATAATTTAGACCCAGTTAGCGTGATAATAAATATACTCAGGGAACTTAAAGTGAGGCTTTCCGTGATGAATACAATTAGAAAATGTTGCACTTACAGAGAAGAGTTATATGAATGAGGAGAAGAAATTAACTGCAGTTGGAGCAATGGTGTGGCCGGTGGGATGTCCTTGGGAGGGCTTTAAAAAAAACACACACACACAAAAAACAACAGCCTATTCTTCCAAGTGCCCTTTCCAGAATACTAACTATCCTTTTCACGTTGTGTTTTCTTATCGATATGTACACAACTAACAAATAGCTACCCTTAAAAAAAAAAAAAAAGAAAAAAGAAGGAGATGGGAGTGTGTGTGTGTTGAACTCCTTCCTTTCCCCAAATGCAAGTTTGCACTTTGAAATTAAAAGACCTGCGAAGCGCTTCGTTTTATTGCTGCTTTGATGTATGGCTTTACATCACCCATAGTGGTTCTGGTAGATCATTAGATGGGGAATAATGGGATAACAGTCACTGCTACACATACTAGCCCAGAGATTTATTTGCTTCATACAGTACGTATCAGCAGGACTGTGATAGGACTTTAAAACTATTTATTACACTGCATTTCAACTCCCTATAATGAACGTGCATAAAAATATAAAGCAGTGATGAATGAGATGAAATGTGAAAATAAAACATTAGAGGTTTTTTTTGTCTTTAATTTGTTTATTTATTTTGAAAAATGACCATCCTCCTTGCTGTGGGAAGTTATTATCTATTCCTTGCAGTTGTTTAACATTTGTAAAATAAATGTCATCATATAAAAGTAGCCATATTTTGCTTTTCTGTGATTTCTGACTTATCTTTGGTGTTATTTTGAGGAATAAGCATCGTAAAAGGCTGGAAAAAAGTAAACATATGTTGTACTATTCCTTTGCCAAAAATGCTGCTGGTATTTCTGATTAAGCTTCCTGCTTTTGTTTCCAAGTAATTTCCATGTAGTTGTAGTGTTGATACAAGGTCTTCCCTGAACGAGACGTTGCCTGCATGAGACCAGATGTTGCGCTAAAACCTCTACGTACATTTCAGCATTGATGGTGCCTTTCCAGATGTGTAAACGGCTCATGCCATAAGCACGAATGTGACCCCGTAACCATCAGAGATGCAGGTTTTCAAACTGTCCACTGATAACAAGCTGGATGGTCCTGCTCCTCTTTAGTTTATAGGACATGGCATTTATGGTTTCCAAAAAGAATTTCAAATTTTGATTCACAGGGCAGTCTTGCATTTTGCCTCAGGCCATTTTAGATGAGCCTTGATCCAGGGAAGAAGCCAGAGTTTCTGGAAGATGCTGACACATGGCTTCTTCATGATACAGCTTTAACTTGTATTTGCACATCGAACGTCCAATGTAAGATCATAGATTTGTAATAGGGTGCACTTTTGTTTTCTAGGGCTGAGTATTGTATAATTCATTACATCACGACTAGTTTCAATGTCACTGGGTACCAGATACACCTAAGATCATAAAGCAATGTTGGCTTCTTTTTTATTTTTATTTTTACTGCCCAAGTGTGCAAAACAAACACATACACACACTTATTACATATCAAAATAATTCTCCAAAAGCCTTTGTACAGCTTGAGGAACAAAAACCCCAAAGAATTTATAGGACTATAGCCTTGAACAAACCCAATAAAGACAGGCCCATACTGCAACCCCACGATGTGCAAGCAGTGTCCCAGTGACACCTCAGAACATGGCTGCACAACTGCATGTCCTAATAGATAATGACTTTTTTGAAACGCAGACAGAATTAGGTTTTAATGTTATAGTTGATCTGTGTGTAATATAGAAAAGGTGAAAAACCTGAATCAAGCAAAGCACAGGTTCATCTTCTGAGAGATTTGTGTGCAAAGTATATTAAATTACCTAAATGTTATCAAAATTACTACACCATAATACCGAGATTTGAATTGATGAGATTTTGTAGATTATCGATAAATTATAATTAATAAATATAACATGGTCATGCGTAGTTTGATTTTATCGAGCGTAAAACGCTGCAGTTTTGCCCTTGAAATTATTAGTTTGCTTACTGGATAGGCTTAAAAAAGGCTTTCCAAGGAGACAGAGCAATGAGCAGTAGTGTGTATTTTGTAACATTCATAATGCTCCAGTCAAAGACCTTGGTCCTCTGAAAAAAGGAGAAGAGCTTGAAGGCTTTTGAAGAGCTTTCCTAAAGCTAGATTTTACACCCCACCAAAAGATTAATAGTACGCCGCCCTTGAAAAATGAAAATCAAAGGTATCAAACAGCTCAGAAGGATTACAGCCAGCGAGTCTGATATCAAGCCCAGTTTACTCTTTATGATGTCATTTTCTTTTTATGAAGGAAGTAGGGGGTGAAATCTCAAAGTAGATATGGGATACAGGTTTGGGGGTAATCTCCCCCCACATCACCATGCCTAAGTCTGCTCCATTGATCTCAGGAATCATGCTTCTATTGACAAGAGCAAGTCCCTCTTTTTGAAAAGTGATAACTGTGCAGTGCACTCCCACAAAACATTTATAGATGTCATTCCTGCCCTGTCTGGACCCCAGCTCGGTAATAGCTCTCAGTGTCATGTAACACTTCTACGTGTGAGTGAATGCACAAATGTGTCTGAGAGCCTGCTGAGCGAGTTTACGCTTGCTGTTAATCATTGTCTGGGCCAGCTGGCTTTGGCCACTGGGCAGGTGGGCCTGTCAGGTTGGCAGCTTCAATCATGCAGCGCTGAAACCGGAGCCCTGAGGGATGACTGTCCTCCCAGTATCTCTCAAGTCCCGTGTCAACTGGTGCTTACTAAGTACTATTTTGACTGATACTTTAGATTACAATCCAGTGTGCTGAATTCGCCCAAGAAGATCAATTGAAAAAATTTTTTAAACAAACACCCAAAATCCAGAAGGGAAGACAAAATGATTTTATTTTGTATCTGATTTCTTAATGGTGAAACATTAGCAGGATTCATGTAAGACAGTGGAATCAAATACATATCCAGATTCTGACCTCTTTGTGATCTCATGCATATTAATACAGTTGTTTTACTAGTAATGCTGATGGCATTCTTATATTTTTCTTCTTCTATTTGTCATTTATCATGTCAATTATTGTCTAACATATTGTACAAGTTATTTTGTCATTTCCGGCTCATCTGTGAAAGTGATCATTTCACATATAAATATGGCTGAATTTACAGCATGATTGTTCACTTATGTTTATGGCAACATTCTCCAATAACATCATCAACAGCGTAAAGTTTGGAAACTCTTATCCTTGCTCCATTGCATGAGAAAATAAGCAGTTAAAATCCAAACACTTTTGTTTCCAAACACTTTAGCATCAGTTCAATGTTTCTGTGTGATACGTTGCCTGTGTGCCAGTATTCATCATGAAAAATTCCCTTTCCCTTTTTCAAGAGAAGGAACATTTTACTGCAGCACCTGGAAAGACAAATTTAGCAGTACAGGTACCTCCGCAGAGTTATGGAACATGTGCACTAAGTTACTGCTAAAGAATGATGTTGTTAAAAGACGTGAACCCTTATTCATGGCAATTTTCCATTGTTCCGATACCAGTGGTGACTTAAAAGACTGTACTGTCAACTATGATGTTCACATTAGATATTTTTTGTAGATGTACTGATAAGTTTGACTGTTAAGCTAATAAAGCAGTTTACTTGCCTGTTTTGTTGGGTTTTTTTAATCATATTTTATTCCAACTTTGGTTCAGAGGGTAGTTTCTCTTTGAAATCAAGCACAGATTCTGATGTGTTTTATTTATTTATTTATTTTTGAAATCAGTTTAACTGTAAAATTATGTAAAAATGTAAAAAAAAAGACTAAATAGTGTTTTGTTTTTTTTTTTAAAAAAAAGAAGAAGAAGAAACCTGCTGGATACGTTTAACAGTTTAAGAGTAAGGGGAAAAATATTTTAAAGCTACTCATTCTAGCTTTTCAGGTGGAGAGTGCATGAGTTTAAGTATCTTGGGGTTTCGTTTACAAGTGAGGGGAAAAATTGATCCAGAGATTGACAGGTGGAATGATGCAATAATACATGTTTGAGTCTGTTTTGGTGAAGAGGCGAGTGAACCAAAAGGCAAACCTGCCTGTTTAATGATCGAAAAAATAAGATCATGGATGCAGTCCTCTGAAATGACTTTCTTTTCCTGTCTTAGAGATAGGATGAGCTGTTCAGTCATTTGTCAGTATCTTGGAGTAGAGTCATTGTTGAGGTGACTTTGGGCATCTGGTGGTTAGGAGTGTCTCCTGATTACCTCCCTGGGGAGGCACCGAGCAAACAATGGAGGGATTATGTCTGCCCGCTGGCCTTGGGACACCTCATATCTCCCAGGAAGAACTGGAGCAGGAGGGAAAGGTCAGAAATTTAGGTTGCTGTCCTCACAACAGATAAGCAGAAGTTGATGAATGGATGGATGGTGATGTTTGAGCTATCACAGGAAGAGTCAGCCATGAATTAGCACCTCAAACTGGAAACATGTTGGTTCAGTTTATAAACGTCTCGAAAACAAACCAGCTTGGCCTTTCTTTAGTTTCACTTAGCCATCAAACTGTCAGGTCCAGGGTTGGACATCTATCCTTTGGTGTGTCTTCATCTACTGTGTGAGCCTCCCTCAAAAAGATAAGATAAAATAAATAACCAAAGAATGTCATTCATACAATGTTTCTACATTACACTGAAAGCTCTCAGCTCTCAACTCACATGAATATATTAGCTGGTCTTGCGAAATCTCTAAAACATTAATTAATTAAACCCTTGTATTCAGTGTAATTTGGGTAAGATCATTATAAAAGAGGCTGTGAACACAGTAAATATTTCTAAATACAGAGCATCTTTCCTCATCCTCATTTCATCATGAATTCTTTACAGGTACAACAGAGATAACTCATCCTGGTCTTGATATTATCTCCTGAGTCCAGTTTCTCTAAGACAGTTACAGTAAAATTTGAGATTCTGTGTAATATGAGTCTAGGGTGCCACAAGGAATCACAGCCATAAAGCTGGTTGCTGTAGATCATACTGACGGCACGGACATGTGCACAGAGCACACATAGCCTATTGACTTCACTCATATCCCTGTGTCCGGTCGTCTGTTTAGGGCTGCATTCCTGTGGGCAAGATTTATTAAAATGCCAGTTACAACACATCCTACTTGGCCTTTAAGACCTACATTAGTGGTGTTGTGCTGAGGCCAGCTGGGTATTAATAACTAGCACGGGGAAACATAAATTATTGCTCCCCTACCAAAAATGTCATTCAATCCCCACATCTACTTGTCAAACTTGTCCTGTTGAACTCCTCAGTAAATCAAACCATATGTTCTAACCCAGGAAAGAGTCCAAATCCACAGGCTCAGCAAATGCCAAATAAACTTATCAATCAAGCCCTATGACCACATATTTAGCAGAGTGAAGACGGTTAGAGTAAAGAGGGGGCACCCCGTCCTCCCTGATGTCCTCTGAGCTCTACTGTAAGTGCTCTCCGTGTTGTCCAGCGATTTGATGAAGACATTTTGTGTTGACGGCATTCATTTGTGGTCACATCCTGTTGTCCAGCCTGTCACAACTCAAGTGTTAAGAGAGATACTCAGGTCTATTTTGGGCTCAGATGACCTGAGGGTCATTGGAGAATGAGGGTAAAAAGTGTGAAGGAAAGGACTGACTTTGCTTGATAGCCATGCCGCTAGCATGAGCGATCCACGGCCACCCAGACAAAACTTTAAAAACATGTTTTACTTAGATCAGCTAGTTAATTTGCTTAATTTGAAGCTGACTTGTGATACACAAGAAGACATACTGGGAAATTAGATTACCAGTCTGTTTGGACCATCAAACACCCTGGTAGATCTGCACAGCGCCACGTCAGCTGCATATGTGAGCTTTGGACAATAGTCTGATTTCTGTTTTCTTCTTCTTCTTCCTCTCCTCTTCCTTCTTCTTCTTTGGTGTTGGTGCTATGATCCACTAGTCACAGCCAGAGCAGACACTGAGGGGGAAATCAAACATCCGGGAGGTGGTGGTCTGCAACAGAACCTTTACATTTTAGACCTTTGTTTTTTCTTTTCTTTGTTTTTCTTTTTATACCTTTCTTGTTGTATTTGACTCTAATTGCCTGCAAATGATGTTCCTTTTAACACTTTTGGAAACCAAATTGTACAATTATGGATTCTTTAAATCTGCCTTTACATTTTTCTTGTGTTGCCGATCAGCCAGTTTACACGTCAGATCATTCAGACAGTAAAACAGAACAGGGATGGTGTAAAGAATCCAGATTATAATCAAAATAAAACACATATGTTAATTGTGGAAGCTGCAGGTAAAACAAATTGGAAGTCTCAGAACAAATTTCAGCCATGTACAAGGAGAGGTTCATTTTACAATTCAAAAAGTGCATTTTATTTGACAGCTGTTGTCCTTTTTATGAAAAAATAAATGTGATTAGCAGATTATGGCATGCCTCACACAAGATCTTAAGACTTTCAGGTAAATATAGATACCAGAAATGCACTACCTGCTGAAATACTCCTGGTGGAACCTGAGGTCGCGCTGAGCAAAACACAAAACCACAGTACAGCCAGATTGTGGCACTTCCATGTCCAGTGGGACCTGTGAGCTCAGTAAGGTGAAGAAATCAAATGGTTGCTTTTGAAATTATTACTCTGTAAAAAAAAACAAAAAAACAAAAAAAACAACAACATTATTTTGTTATTTTCTTTTACCTCCAGACTGGTCTAATCTGGTTCATATCTAATCTGGTCCATAGGAAAATTAAGGGTCCTTTTAGATGCAGTTAGCACTGATGGTACATAGTGGGACTGATTATGGAGAAATGGTTTGGAGATAAATTAACTCAAATTTGTCATCAGCCACCTCTGCGTGTGTAAATTTTCTTGGCATCATTGTTAAAGCAGCCATGAGGATAGGGTTAGACTCCCTTGCTGGCTTGTGAACATCTGCTGGGCCATTTAGCCAGCTAATAGATCAGCCTGGAAAGAGAAAGCAGAGGACATGCAGGTGTTCAAGACCAGAGCCAGAAGACATCAAACCTAAAGCCCAAACTAAATCCACCAGAACACAAGTGAATGACTCACAGCCTCTCACAGATAATAAAACAAGCAGAAAGTTTGCTTAAGGTACAGGTGGGGTTATTTTGCACCATACCCGAGAAAGACCCAGTGCAGGGAGAAAGGTAATTAGGTGCATATGGGGGGAGGTAAATGAAAGAATTTTGAGTCTTTCTCCATGGAATACCTAATGGGGACAGGACAGAAAAGGAAATTAAAAAATATTCGAAGCAGATGGACTGTTCTTTGAGTTTTTCACAAAGATTTATTATTGCTGTTAAAGAAATGTGTCTGTTTATTTTGTGCTGCCATGAAATAAATGGCCTGCTGAGTTGCTCTTGTGTTAGTTTATGACTGCCTGGTCATTATTCATCATTTAGAATGCATTTGTTATCGATTCATGATTTAGAGTGATTTATTGGTGCTTGTCAGTTTTCATTCAAAACTCCACCACTTTTATTTCAGCAGCAGGCCCCGAGTTTATGAAAAATATAAACAAAGTTGGGCGATATGCGGATACTGTTTCATTTGTGCCTCGTTACATAACAACCTTGGCTGTATTCAAATGGTTCCTCATTGTAATTCATTTGTTCCTGTTTTATCCTTATTGCCAGTAGCAATAAAATAAAACGCTGTACAAAGCAACATCAGTCAAGATAGTCTGTAATGGAAATGTGGAAAGGAAAATGTCAAAATGTCTCCAAGTTTAGACACTGTTTAAAGTTCAGTGTGGTCAGGTAGGAACATAATATTAACAATTGATCGGGACCAGCAGTTTAGCATTATGCCTGAATCCTAGGAGTATTTGTTAGGAAGCTGTTTTGTTTCTGCAGCAAGGATCATTAAATCTACTGGCTCTGGCTGTCTGGAAACATGAAGGTTAGCCTTGATATAAAAGCAGCATATGGTTCAGATTTGGAAGAAGTATCCAAAGATTAAAAGTCTCCAAATATAGGCGGGTCAGTTCAGTGTGTTGTTGTATTAACCTTCTCATAAGTTAACCTTTAATTTCCCTGACATTGAATAGCCCCTGCCACTTCAAAAGAACAAACATTATTGCTCAATGCATCTGACATCAGCTGTCTGGGAGTTTTAGACTTAGTCTGATTCAAGCCTGCATCAAATAATAGTGTCATGGGTTAAAGCAGCTGAAATCAGTTTATAAATGTCTGCCAAAGTATGCAAAACCCAGACAAGGAAAACAACGGAGGCTCCAAACTGACACAGACTGCAAACAGAGACAGCGCCATCATTTAGCTTTTTATTTATTCATTTATATTTTTTTTTCCTGAGAATTATTTTTTTATTAACTGAATCTACAACAACGACTATATACAACTATATCATATGAGAAGATAATTTACACATATCATATATACAATACTATATATTGTATATCAACTGGCTTTAAAGGGTTGCTCAAGTCAAGAAAGTCAAACACTGATTATGCTATTAAACATTTAATACCAAGGGATGGCTCTGACCCTAATCTAACCCTAGCCGTGATCACACAGTAGAGGACTGCCAACCTAAATGCACTTTTTCAACATTTCTAGAAAGTCTGGAGAGCAAAAGAACAAAAACAATTTAGATTGCATACAGATTTGCCAAAATACAGACCACCTTCTAGTTACCCAGTTCACAGTTTCTTTTATAAAACTTGCAAAGAGGAACATGACCAAAATGCCAAATATCCAGAGTGAGAGAAGTGTAGTGGAGAATCCATCCTGCTGCTACAGAGAACTACAGAAAATAGCATTCTTCAATAAACATACTTGCTTCTGCGGGGCATTGGTAAGTGTATCCCTATTATTTTGGTTATTTTGACCTCACCTGGCAATGAAACGACTGTGCATTTGTTGGAAATCCTAATTAGCTCATGGAACATGGTGTTACACCAGCAGACAGTCCTTTCCAACAGGCAGCTGTTACATCCATCTCCATAGATTCTCTTTGAAGCCATTGACAAACACTGTAAGTATACCTCTTATGGGAGTTGATGGTCCACTGCTGCCTCAGCCTTTTAATTTGTTTTATTGTATGACTTTGGTGTTGTTACACATTAGTACAGGATCCAAACTAAACCTTTAAAACACCAGAGCTGATGCAGCGGTACACCAGCAAACCCCAAGTTTTACAAGAAGATAAAACAACCATCTGCCAGAAATCTGCAAGGGCAAATATTTAGTTCACAAATTCTCATGTTCATAATCCACTGGAACATGTAAATGGATATCTTTTTATTTTTAAATCAAAAACAATATATGCATATAGCAAGATGACAGATATATTCATGTGTAATTGTGGGTAATTGTAAAAAAGAGAGAGAGAGAGGGAGACAAGAGTTTGTGTATAGGCACAATATTTTAGTACTAGTAGAAAGTTTTAAAAAATTCAACGTTAGAAAGGAGCTTCCCACTGGAAAGTTGCATCACAAGTTAATATAATATGTAAAATACCGCTAATGCACACACGGGTTAAATACATCCCAAAGACCAGATGTAGCCTCTGGACCATCTCAGTCCAGCTTCCTCTTGTCTTGACTTGACAACAGCAAAGAGACTATAGTGTACGTACAGACTGGAGCAGTAACTTTCTCTGCAGAAACAAGTCAGTAATGCAGCAGTTTTGATGACAGAATGCACAACCGGAGAAGAAAAAAGGTGACCCAGAATGTTGGGACTTCATTCACTCGTATTGATTCAGTAGCAGCATGTTTGATAAGTCAAATGAGTAACTGCTGCATTCAATGGGAATGCCAAGCCATGCAAACTATAGCACAAACCTGTCAGTGATATGAAGAGAAGAAAAAAAGCCCAGAAATAGCTTTCCAAATGAATATGCGTGCAGAAAATTTTACAGAACGGTCCACAAATTAGAGGTAAAAGTTAACTAAAAGCTTCTGTACAAACTTGCTAAACTGAGCAAGCCTTCATCTGACATTGATGTTTTTTGTTTTGTTGTTTTTTTTTGAAAAAATGGATGATAGAAGTGGCTGGTAAACTGACTCCATACTTTAATTAAATTGTGTGATGTTTTGCTCTTTGTCTACTTTTGCTGTGGGAATCTTGCCCTGGCCCCATCTCTGTTCTGCAGCCGTAATTCTTGGAAGTGCAGGGTCTTCTGGGCTGGTACCGTGCTATTTGCAAAATTTGCTGCAAAGCTTTGCATGTCTTTGTTGTGTTTTTTTTTTTTTTAAGTTAATTTAATGCGGGGGGTTTCTAGTCTTAACCATATACATTTAATGGCTGACTTTTTTTTATTTTTTGTACACTACTATTAATCCCTGTGGGGGAATTCAATCTCTGCATTTGACCCATCTGGGCTGTTAGGCCCACAGCAGTGGGCTGCTATGGTGCGGTGCCCGGGAAGCAGGTGGGGGTTTCAGGTGCCTTAGTCAGGGGCACCTTTAGTATATATAGTCTGTAAAAAAAAAATTAAAAAGTAGGAGAAAAAGACCAAATGAAAGAACAAATGAATGAAAAAAGAATGTAGTAAGGGCCTTGGTTAGAAGACTATTCCCCATCTCCAGTTCAGTCTCTTTACAAAGCCTGACTTACTTGTCGAAAAGTCTTCACTGCAGAATGACATTTCTGTTAAATGTGCTTATTATCGGTGCAGACGGTGCATCAAGTATTTCTGCAGAAAGGTATCTGGTAATATGCAGCTGTTAAGCTGTTTGTCAAACAGTGACAGCAAAACGTGTGTTACAAACTGATAGAAAGTGTTGTTGACCAAACGTCATTATGTGATGGCTTATAAACTAGATTTTTTTTTCCTTTTTCTTTGAAGGAGTATACTGCCTCACTATAAACACACTTAAACTACAAGTGGTACGGTGCTGCACGTTATAATAGTACAGTTTGTGTTTGGATACTCAAGCTTCCGCTAATGTAAAGTCACTTAAAAACAGGCTACACTTCTTTGTTAATACCAAATCTTCTATTGTAGGATAAAGACCCTAAATAACCTTTCATTTCCTTGCAGAAAAAAAAAAAAAAATTGCTCTTTTTTTTTTTTTTTTTTTTTTTTTTTTTTTTTTTTAAAGCAGACAGGCAGTGATGTCTCAGTCTGAATCATTCACCTTCTCTTCAAATGTGCACCTCTGAGCAGCAGGCCAAGAAGGCACATACGTTGTGAGAATTGTGAGAACAAAAACAATTCTCACCTTGAGATAAACAAGAGGCATCACAGAGGCCGGCCCCGTTCCCGCTGTGCTCGGCGTACAGTTCCACCAAGACGACCAGGAATTCACCCAACAGTGGAGTTCACCCACTGTCAGTATAAATAAAAAAAATGGATCCAATGAGTTGTGACAGAAAATTGCACAATGGGATTTGATTGCTGTGAGCACAGATGAGGAGGCAAAATTGCATTCAAAAGAACAGATGAAACGAAAACATAAGAAAGAAAGAAAAAATAAGCTTGTCTGTTCTCCCCTCTCTTTTTTGTTTGTTTGGCTTTTTTTCGTGTGTGTGCCTGTTATTCCGTTGTGACACCATAAAACCATCTTTTCCTTTTTTTTAAATTCTTTTTGATAAAGCCCTAAATGTCAAGCAGCCTAAAAATAGATGGACTCCTAGGAGCAATTAATGTTTCACTCAAAACCTCTTCTTTTTTTTTCCTAAATGAACAAAATTAATTTGGGTATAAATTAGAGCAGATACAACCCAGCAGTTTGACATGTGCAATAAGAGGGCACAACCTCACATCATTCGACGGTGCCGGTTTCATGTAGGTCTAAACCGAGTTATACCTTTCAAGTTTCAGATTTGCACAACTGAGTGAAACAAACAAAACCCTTCTTGACAGCTCAAAAGCTTTTCTGTGTCTGTCTGAGGTTTGTGACGCTCCTCAAGCTGACATATGGCACTGGAAACAATTGCTTCATTAGCAAGAAGCAAAAAAGTTTCAGGGAGACGTTGTTCATTGCACAGAGAGGGGATTAACAGACTCCACGCTGCTGACTGAAGTAAATTAAGTGGATCACTGTAAAAATAGTTTGATGGTAGAGCTGCTTCTCAGGATTTTATAGGTCTTTGGCATTATCGTTCTAAAGGGCAGTGGCTGCTCCATGCCAACTGACCCCCATTAGAATGTTAAATGTAGAAAACTGCTTTAATTGCGAGTACTGTGGGGATTAAATAGGGATGTGAAGATGATATACATAGTTTATATACATTCAGATGTTCAGATACTACACGGTCACTTGTTGTGTAAAAACAACTGGAATAGCACGACTTTTAAACTTTCTGGGTACGAAGTCAAAAGAGGTTAAAAAAAAAAAGAGTTCCGTTGTTCTACAGATAAACATTATTCTTTTGATTAAAACATGGCAACATGATGAGAGCTCTTAGTTCACCTGTAAACGGATAAGTTATGTTTTTTTTTCCAGTCTCATTACTCACTGACTCATTTTTTTTTGTGAGTCTATCTACTGAAGAGATAACGAAATAAAATAAACAACCCATAGTCTGAAACTAGTCTTTGTCTGACACCCTCTTCTACGTTTGCGTCAAAGTGGCGCCATAGCTACAACGTAGGTTACACTGTACGCTGACGTGCAGTCGTCTCCAAATGTAACTGCACGACATGTCGACGGGATCTGCAGGATCGGTCCGCTTCTTCGTCTTCACATTTCCCACCGTTGCTCCTTTTTTCGTCATCTTCAAGTCCGGCCTAACGATAATTTGCTGCAATCTCTGTAAAAACAACTGATTCCCAACATTTACCTGCTCCAGTTCTTGTAAAATATATTCTCCATATTTACCACTTTTGTCATGAAAACTTAAAAAAAACTGTCCCTTGTCAGAGCTGAGTCATGACGCAGCAACTGCAAACAATTTCTTTGTCTTTCTAAGTGACTTCACTTGTCATTCACATTTTAAACCTTCCAGTTTACCAGTTTTGCACTACAAGGTAATGGGAATGGAAATAATGGAACTAAACAGATGGAAGGTTATACTGAATTTCAAACAAAGAGTTAAAGTTTCAAAAGGAGGTTACAAACAGTTATAGGATGTTACTCCCAACTTACAAACAGGGCTCTCAGCCCTGTTTATAAACAAAAAAAAAAAAAATCTGTCCTCAGACTGGCTTGCATGACACGCAAGAAAATTCGTAACTTTTACATTCTGGCACATCATACATCAGTTTACTGAAGAGGTGAACAAGCAGAACTGACACCGTCAGTGTTTACCTATTTTTCAGACCCCTTTACTGACCCCAATCATTGACAAATCTTGCTATTTCTTGCCCTTTTCTTCCCTGCAAGAGTGAAATCTCTCCTGCAATGCAGGGACACGTCTCTGCCACTTCTTTGCACTGTCAAGTGCAGCAGCACCTTTGAGCTGCTTGCATGTGTAAATTATTGTCCTCGTGGAGCATTACTGTGTAGACTGTGTGACAAAATCTTTGAGACATTCTCTCGCTTCTAACATTGTCTCTGGGGAGTCGTTTTACATACACTCATAAGCCCAGGACCGAGTCGGACCCCCTTTTGCCTTCAGAACTGCCATAATTCTTCATGACATAGTGTTACAACCCCCTACTATGACCAAGGCTCAATGGGGGTGGCAACACAAACAAATAGAGCATACAGATATTTTAACAGTGGTTTATTTATACACAAATAATAAATTGTCCTTAAAGCAAACCAAAACAACCAAACAATCAGCTTTCACAATACTGAAGGTGCATACACAACAGAGCAAGACCC
>JBAMYA010000007.1:9518525-9537269 GCA_037176975.1 Arrhamphus sclerolepis
CCGATCTTAGAAAGCTGTTGTGTGTGTGTGTGTGTGTGTGTGTGTGTGTGTGTGTGTGTGTGTGTGTATGTGTATACATAGTGTTTTTGTACCATGTTTTTGTACCAGGCCAGTAAGGTCAGATGGCATGAGCAGACTTGGAATAAATGCTTCAACATTAATGCTCCAAATAAAAGAAAGGCTGACTCAGAATGCCATGATTTTAACCTCGTTTTGTTATTAGCATCGATTCAGCAGCAAGAGGTTTGATAAGACAAAGAGAATGTTTTTATGTTCAAGTAGTACATCAAAATGCTTTTCAACCTATGGCACAAAACTTCTCATTGTTGTAAAATGAGAAAAAAAAAAGCCTAAAAAATGTATTTTCCCTCCAAGTAGAATATTTTTTACAAAGTAGTAAGACATCCACTCACTGGCAATAAGAGTTAGATGAGTGGTGTGGTGCAAGCTCGCAAAACAAAGCTAGCCTTTCTCCGAAGGGCAATTATTGAAAGACGAGATGGTAGATGAGGTAAAAATTAGCCAAAGTTTTAATTACATTGTGTGACGTGTGACCCCCAACCATGTCAATATAGCCCTGCAAGGGCGAACAGGGGTGTCTTGAGAATTGAGATAAGGGGCTTCTAACTAGGCCTCAATACAAAATGGGTTGGAAATGAGAATAGGTTTGTTTTTTGTGCCTTAACAATTTCCCAGAATTACCACTTAAAAATTCAGTTTCAGGCCAATTCACAGCTGTATGTTGGTGGTTTTGATGATAGAGTGGAAGTACGCACAGCTGATGTACGTAGCGCATGAACTGCTACGTTATAGATGCTGTTTATACAAACTGTGACTATCCCTCAGAAGATAAATCAGTCGGAAGAGCACTTGCTAATGTTTACAACCACTAACATAAGACGTGGATTTGCTCAGTAAGTCTGTTTGTGAGTCACGGTAGGCTATTTGGTTGCACACACCCATGGAAATGACATCATGTACTCACTGTCTTATCAGACCATATGGTTTTATTCTTAGAAGAAGGAGAGGAGCACAAAACAGCAATTATGTGGTTGACAGAAACCTCAACCTGTGGAAAAGAAAAAAAAAACTTGCATAGAAACTACCTTTATAGAATTAAGATGGAGAACTCTGTTTTCGATATACACGCACCAAGATAAAACCTGTCACATATCTCATACTGTATCCACATAGCTTCAATTAGAATAACCTTGTGATTGTGCGTCGTAATACCCTAAACACGCAGTGCTCGTACTGACTGATGATTTCAAATGAAGGCAAAGAGCCCTTTGGAGTCAAGCCCATTCCTGACATTTTCTCTGCTTTTTACATTTATCAGTGACAGGCAACAACCTCATCAGCTCGTGTACTACTCCAACATGTTCCATTAAGGTGCCTGGAATAAGGGTGCATTTCCATAAAATATTCTTTGTCAGAATCAGAAAATGGGCAAATTATCTGAACACTAAAACACCCCCAGTGCACTGTAGATCCCAGAGCGCGCAGAAATGACCTCAATTAGGCTGTCTAAGCACAAGAAAGTGTCTCACTGGTTAGAGATCTGAGTGGCACAGATAGATCAACACCGCCACTTCTCTCACATCACCTGGATGAGCACTTTGCATTTGTAAATCAATGAGGAGGGTAACCGCATGTAGAAGAGTTGGGAGGGACTCCTGTCTTCCTTGGCACAGATTTTTAGAACCAAATTACCTCTATTACACAGCTCAGTTGGGGACCGCAATCTAGTATCAGTCTATCAAAGAGTGATGCTTTAGTTTTGATTTGATTTTTTTTTTTTTTAATCTTTTGGACAAAAGACAGATTCAGTATGGATTTTCCTGATGCGGTGTGTCTGTTTATGACCTCTGAGTCCCTGCTTTGTTTCATACTGCTCATTTTATGGCTTCATATGGTCCTTCATACGCCCCAATGACCTGCATCACCATAAATCACAGATCAACATAATGACAGTCAATAATTCTCGCTCAGACGGTGCATTTTACTACAACTCAAGTGCTGTACATACATTGTAACAAAGGCCATTGTTTGCAGTAGCAATCTCTACATTTGTAAAGTAAACATCACAACAAATCCCCATTGCTGAGAGTTCTAATGTTATACACGGAAGATAATAATCGCCTTATGCCTGGTATTGGGTTGAACATTATAGCAGCTTCTACTCATTGACACAGCTGTTTCCAAAACTATAGACTTGCCACTGCAGATGACTGTGCTTCTTAATATCGTGCCACGCACCCACTAATGACAGCTTTAGTAGTTGTAATTCAGTGGGGCTGAATATGGTTTTAGGTGTGTGACTCACATCCTGGGTTACTTCTGTTGCCAGATGTCCTGCCAGGTTTCCTGCAGCGCCGCTCTCCCTCTGAGGATGCAAACTCCCGGGGAGTTAAAATGGCTGCTTCAGGCCCTCACCAAAGGACTGAAGAAGCACTTTACGTTTTACAGATTTGATTTAATGTGGTTTACATTTTAGAAAGATACTCGGTGGCTTTCTTTTACTCTGTTAGATTACGCAGCTGTAAATTAGACAGCTGAATATGCAAGTCTTCAGTGAGAAATGGAAAAAAAATCTTTGTAATCTTAAGAAAAGCATGTGAACTAAAGCTTTCCAAAATTGCTGCTTCCTCACCAGTTCTGTGTCAGATTCTGACTTTTTTTTTTTTTTTCCTTTTCAGTTGGACGCCCTGTAATAGCATTCACAAAAACTCTTACACTGTTCATTTGTACTCGGCCAAACTAGGAGCTACAGCTGCCATAAACTTAATATCACTGACTTTTGTGTCCCCTCAGACTATTAATTGAGTTTGTGAGGTCAGTGCTGTAAGTCAGTAAAATCCATCATATAAAGCAGTTGCATAAGTAACTGTGAGGAGAGGAAGAAAGAACACTTAATTAATTTCTGCCTTAAGTTGGCAACATGCTGAATTTTTCTTTTTTCTGTCCTTTTTTTTTTTTTTTCTTTTTTCTTTTGTTTTGTTCTGCAGAACTTACTGCGCACCTAGACACTTTTAGGCCTTGATGGACAAAGTGAATACGTACTTTCGCACTTCGGAATACTCTAATCCCCCATGTTGTCTCTCCTCTGTGTCAAGCCTCCATAGTGAGGAGTTTGGTGGGGGATTGAGGAGGTGGGAGGGTTGGTAATTCATGCACACATGTGCCTGCCTGTTCCTCCTGTGACAGGGCCAGGGGGAGGGGCACATGATAAATTGCCTTCCACCGGGGACCTCCGAGCTCAGCCACCATGATGTGGGTAAAAATGGAAATTGCTCCCTTTCACCGTCATTACATCAGTTTAGGACGCGTGTGGGCCTTTATACACACCGCGAGAGGAGCTTTTTCAGTCTGACTAACCGCTGCGCCACAGACAAGGGGCAGCATAGCTGAGGAGGTATTCTTAGTGATGATGAAGATAATTGGAATACAGCCGGGTCAATGAGGATAAAAGTAACACCAAGGACATATAAGTGCAAAATACGACGTTCCCTTTTGTCTGATTTAAAATCCTGATCTGTAAATACTGAATCTGAACTGTGATCGATTTTGATGCACAAAGCTTGCTGTACACTTACACATGTCAATAACACGACAGGCTATAATATGCCACTTTTTTCTTGCGTTATATACACTTTATTTTTAATATATATATATGTTTTTTTGTTTTGTTTTTTTTAAAGATTAGGCTATATGGCCGATTTGATTTTTGTTTCACTTAAGTATCAATAGGCCTATTTAATCTACTCATCTAGTCCTATTTTCTAAATGACGGTGTTCGAATCTGCATGACACATTTCGCAAACGTTTTGAGGTCTGTGAATTCACAGGTGGATGAAATCAGACTGATTAAATATCGCCATGGTGATAATCACCCAGTTAACAATAAACCAGCTGCAGCGTCCAACAAAAGATTTACGTTAGGCCTTAAAAAAAAAAAAAAAAAGTTTAACTTTTCTTTTTTCTTCAAACTAAATGTTTGTTGTGGGTCCAATTATTTTAAAGTTATAAAGAAGTTTTGTTGTGTTTTTTTTCTTCATATGATATCTTAATTTTACAAGCATAAATGGTCGCGCCCACAACGACGATTTTCAAAAGACATATTTCACACAGTTTACGAAAGTGAACTGTACAAAACCTGCTCATCCTTATCAAAAATAAATGCATGGACAAAATTTCAACCGGACAGCAACTAAATAATCCCATACAGAGTCCGTTTAAATTGTGTATATACACACACACACACACAGAGGGACACTCGCAACCTACATGTCCATATTAGGTTATTTTGAATTGTATTTATTGTTTAAATCTTCTCCAATCTCTCCCTTGTGCTGTAAAGAAATAAAGTTCTCTTACAGTAATAAATCGATTCTATATGACAGGCGGAAAATCTATAGACCTGTGTGCAGAAATGATCAGACGAGATTTTCATCACCCTAATCATTTACCAGGCCAATTAAAATATATATCAGTGGAATAAAAAATGGACTGTGAAAAATATTAACAAAAAGAGCCAGACTAAGATATGGAACAGAATTGCTTCTTATTTTTTTTCCAGAATACATACAAAAAAATACCAATTCTCTTTCCATCAGGTACACCTGAAAAATAACGGCAATTTAAAATGTGGACTTTTTTTTTTCTCCTTGAAATTTAAGAAACAAACATGCATGTAAATTATTTTCTTCTCAATGAGACATTAAATAATAACAAATACAATCATAGCAATTTCAAATGAACATGAAATGAAGACCCCTACATTAATTAGTATTCTAACATATGTGTGTTTTTACTTTACCTATAGAGATCGAGTTCAACATAATGCACTTTTTGAGTTGCTCAAATATTTTTTCCCCCCAAATGCAGCTGTTACCGCCTGCTTTTAAGCCGACATATAAATAAATACAGTTCAAGTCCACGGATCCCGTCCATAAGTTTAGCGCAGTTAATATAAAAGTCTTTATATTTGCATTCTTAGTACTATAAACTTTTCTGAGTCTTTTTTTTTCTTCTTCTCACTGGTATCCCAGCGCTGATGCTGTTGTGAGTCTCTGGCCGTACAGTGCGTAAGGGGAGTAGTAGGGGCCGGTAGCTGCGGGGACAGGGACGGGGGCACCGGGGGTCGGCAGGGGGCTTTTGGAGTACGGGTGGTAGCGGCTGCTGAGTCCTAACGCGTGATGCGGGCTCCTTAAAGCCAAAGTCCCGGGACTCCCTGGGGCTCCCGACGGTGGCATGTGCATGTGGCAGGCCATGGCCGCTGCTGCGGCGCTGGCCAGCGATGAAGACCCGGGGTAACCCGATATCAACTTGTCGGCCCCGGTAAAAGCTGTGTGTGTCCTCAGATGATTCAGGAGCTCTTCTGACGTGGAGAAGCGCTTGTCGCACGGTCCATTTGCCGAGACCCAGTTACAAACATGGGGGAGAGGGTCGTTGGGGAGCATGAAACCATATGGGTACAGGGGGTGTCCGCTAAATGACGGCGCCGAGGAGTGGACGCCGTGTATGGGGTGTGTCGGATACATTAGTGGGTAGCTGGACTTGAGAGCGTTGGCGGCGGCTGCAGCTGCGGAGTCGTGCGTGCAGGAAGCACTGGCTGCGCCCGCCAGGTGACTGGCACAGTGGTAACTGAGGCAGTAAGGGTCTCTGCACAGGCTGGCAGACATTATAGACGGCGGAGAAGCTCCGGCCAAGGGGCTGGATCCGGCTTTACTGCAGCCCAGTGAGCTGGCCAGCTGTGCGTTTACCAAACTCCCTCCGTGGGGCAGGAAATGTTGAGGGTAACCAGCGTAGGCCCCAGCCAAGCTACCCGGGTAGGTCATGCCAGCCGGAGGCAAAGGGAATACTGTCTGTCCCGGTTTATAAGGAGAAACAGGCGCCACAAGTCCTGATCCGAGAACGGATGCGGAGGATACAGAAGTTACAGACGAGGACTCCGAGGAGGAGGTGGTTTTAGTGCCAGGCGTCGTCTCCTGATGTTGATTGACCTCCACGTTAATCCCACCACAGCTCACGCTTATCCTGCTGTGGCTCGTGGTGCCAGAGCCGTCCGTAGTGCCATTTTTATTACAATCAGACTCTTTCTTTTCATCCCTCTCCCCACATTTCCCCTCTGATGGCATGGGAGAAGCAGAAGTGGTGGAGTTGGGGCTGCCTGTCCGCGGCGTAAACGGCTGGCAGGTGGCGCTCGGCACTCGGAAACCAGACTTCTCTCCTCCGCCTGAGACGCCCGAAGACGAGTCCTTCTTATCAGAGGGTTTAGAATAAGGTTTGAAGCTAGATTTGTCATCCACACCAATGTCGCTCAATTTCAAGGGGCCTGATTTAGATTCCTTCTCACTAGATCCATTTGGTGTAACGGAGGATAATTTGGAAGAGGGTGGTGGGTCCGGTTTGCCGATCTGGGAGCAGGTCTGCGCTAGCAGAGCCAGTGGACTTTTCTTGGCATCTAGCTGCAAAAACAAAACAAAAAAGATCAAATAAATATTAAGTCCCGTTAAAACGGACATCGAAGCTTCCTTTTATAACAGCCAATTGTACAAACATTTATCGGGATATTTATTGATATTTTACAGCACAAATAAAAAAAAATTACGCACGGCTCTTCCCGTTTAAAACCAAAACAATGCCCACGATTAAAGCCATGAAACAAAATTCAAGTAGTTAATCTATCCCATAAATATTCTATAGACTAGAATCAATGTAAGACAGAATACACAACATGAACAGAAAGCTCGCAAATCCTTTAGTCGCGAACCACTAACAGAAAAACTAAAATGGGCTATAATAATGAATTATTATTATCAAATCATTTTCTTACCTCTATAGGACTAACCGGGGTAGAAGGTAAAGGCTGCAGATACTCCGGGTGCAAAATGTGTCCCGACCGTGCAGTAAGCATTTTCAAAACCTTGATAGGAAGTCGCTTTGCTTGCCGTAGTGGATCAGTCGGAGGTGCGGACGGAAGAAAAGGCTTGTCGATGCTCGCCGAGCTGCTATTCCGAGAACTGCTGCTTTCCCACGGTACGCAAATATCACTATTTATCAGGGCAGACGCCAAGGGCGACGTGATCATGTCCCAATTGTCAAGAAATGAAATGGCGATGCTTTCGTCAGATTCATTAAGAAAAACAAAAACTGGGACCAGAGCCTCTGCGTCGGAGAAAAAGAACCATATAAATGCCCGGAGAGCAGGTAATCCCGGTTGGAGAGGCGCAAGGCGCGGCAGCTGGGAGCAGTCCGTGCGAGGTTATCGCGGATCCGTAGCTGCGTCTTGCACCATGAGCGCTGCGCCCTGTGTACGCCTGTCTGCAGGTCCTCGCTCTGTACTCCCGAAGTACAAACTGGTAGAAATCTTCACTTCAAAAGCAGCTGAATTAGTCCGAGATTAAAGCCTTTGCCGCCTTCCAATCAAATGGGACCCTGAGGTGATTGGAGGGTCAAGGGGATGTGACGTTCTCCTCTTTGTAAGCGCCTCTACTTTGACAGCTCGGGGGAGGAGATAGGAAAAAATACTTTGTTTAGCGTGAACGCCTTTTCTATTGGGGATGTCGGGCCAGAAGGGTAATAGTCTTAACATAAATAATCCATTCACTCCTAAAACTATAGAAAATTGCTTTGCTTCTGTAAAATCGTTCATTTACATTGGTCATCTTATTCTGCCTGTTATAAAGGGTTTATACTGTTAATAGCACAACATTTGCTCTCTAATCCAGTTCACAAATTAAAAGTTATGACGGCAATGTTCTTTTATAATTTGATAGTATAGGTTTTCTATGATGTTTTCACTTTTCTGTCACACGACAGACTCACAAAGTCCGCGCGCATTACGCAGGTTCTGCACTGGGATCTTTTTCTTTTACCTGCAAACATAAAACCAACCACTTGAGCTCGAATTCCCTAAACAGACAAGCGTTGACAGGAATAGACCAATGTAGTAATGGAGGGATGTGAATGTCACATGTTTTCAGTATAATATACACCGCCCTTCTATTTCTACCTCAACCCCTCCGTCAAGTGTCAATTCTGCTCCACTGCAATCAATCAGTTATTTGTCAGACGCTGTCAATCCAGCGCTTGATTTATGTCAGCTATTGTGGCTGATTACATGCCAGCGTGACTGCAAGAGGAGGACAAATGGGGAGGGAGATATTTGCGAGAAACGTCAAGTTTTCACAAGCAATAAATCGACGATGGTGTTAAGTTTTTTAACTGTTACGCGCGTCGGCGAAAGCCTGCGTCCTCACCTCAAATAATGTAGGGGGAATGAGAGTACAGAACAAGAGCTGGCTAAATAAGGTCTGTAAGTTTCTTCATAAAACACCTCGGAGGTGGTATACATGATGAAACTTTAATAAGTTGCAGACAGCCGAGCTCACGTTGTTCTGCAGAGAAGCTGTTAGTGTTTTCAGGTGCTAAAGTGCTTTTGCTATAATCGGCCGATTATGGTGTTAAAAAGAAGCCTTAGGAGGGAAAAAGGAACAGTGTCGTGAAGTTTAATGAGGAACAAAAAAAGAAGTATAAGTATAATAAAACAGAAGTGATTACCGATAGAAAGTCTAATGAACCGGTTATTATAAAGAATTTATACTCCATATCTCCGCTGTCTCCTATGTTTAATATAGTTTGGAAAATGAGTTAGTTTCATAAAATATTAACTCCAAAAATGCAATATGTAATCAGCCGTCAAACACCAGGGTTTCTCAGAGCAGAACCCTGTCCATTTTGGCTATTGTGTTGTTAAAACCTGTCATCTGCCTCGGGCACACTGTCATCTGCAACAAGAACAACAAAGAGGAGGAACGCAAAAAGAGAAGAAAGAAATCCAGACATTACATAGTGATGTCAGCTCGATTTTATTTACATAGCTATAATGAAAATGATTTATTTTCTTGAAGAGGCGGAAAAGCGGAGCAGGAGAGAGAAAAGAAGAGAAATGGTGTGTCAGGCCGTTGAGAAAAGAAGTTTCAAATGCCTTGAACTATTCACCGCTGAGATGGCTAATCAGTATTGAGGCTCCGGGGCAATCGGGCAGCTTTTCAATGTGGCTTTCCTTTCATCTCAATCGGGATGGAGGCGCTCAATTAAAAGCCTATCAGTTTGTAAGTAAATCAACGCCTATCAAAGTTGTCACATCAAACAAAACGATTATTATTGCAACCCGCCTCTGCCATTAATCTCCTTCTGTGGTAATCTGCTTGACAGGTCAACTTGGTGAGCAAAAAAAAAAAAGAAAAAAAGAAAAAAAGAACCTGGAGTGGACAGTCAAGAAGGCAAAAATATGTTTTGGAAAGAATAATGAAAATAAAGAAAGTGTTAAAAAAAACTGAAAAAGAAAAAAAACAACAAAAACGCGCTTGAATCCAAAAGTCTGACGCAAAATAATAATAATAATTTGCAATGAAAACTGCGGTAGGTTAATTAGAGTAAAATAAAGCATTATATACAGACAGTTAAAAAAAGAAGTACAAGCTCAAATTATTAGCAACTAAAAATCGCACGGGGGGCAGCAACTTTTACAACAGATAAAAAAAAAAAGATTTAAACTTAGGCCTTGACTTTTCTGCATGACTGATCACATCTTATAAAGAGCAGTTATAAACAGAAACAAGCTACAAATGTTTTGTTTAGTTTTTTATGAACACGGCATCCATAATTTTTAAAGTGTTGAATATAAATGTATAGCAGTTCTAAGAAAGAACCTTGAAGTTATTTCAAATTTCTTTTAAAGAGGGACAGGAAAGGCGATTTATTCTTCTAAATGTTTGAGTGTTGCCTTTTTTCTGCTAGAAAAAAAGGGGGGACGTTTCACAATATGCAATGATGTGTGATTGATAACAGGCTTGCTGTTTTCTGCAAGGGATGTCAGTCCCTGACACAATATGTGAGTTATTAGGGCAAAGAAGGGCAACCATAAATTTTCACTGTCAGGCGAAAACCCTCTTTATTGTCCGTGTGACAAATGAGCTCCTGCAGCAGATACCGAAATACTCTGCATTCCTCTTAAATGGGAACACATCTTTGCGGCCATAATTCATGATATTTAAATAGAATGTTTTAATACCCCCCATATATTTCACAACGGTGACATGTTTACGAATCACCTCGCATGCAAATACAACTATTTACATCTCAACAGGAAATTTGTTGGACTTGAAGGGGAACTGGGAGTTACTTGTTGGGCCGATTCTGCCATGAAGAAGTGAGGTAAAAAAAAAAAAAAAAAATCAATGCTACAGCTGATGATTGTGTTCAGAATAAAAAAGAAAATAACTTTTCCTATTCTTCCTAACTTTACTGGCGTTTTATGCCGTCTGTGTCACGGCTATCCAAAATGCTGAGATGAAATTGTTTATTTTTTTTCATCAGTTTACATTTAAATATCACTTTGAAATGACACACGATAATATGAATGACATAAAATAATGTTTTTCTTTTTTTCTCTTGTTTTAAAGAGACGTTTTAAATCTCCAAATATCAGACGGGAAAAAAAAAAAAAAACAAGATGCAGGTCGCTACACAGTTGGTGATTTAACAATGAAAACGCATGCAAAGAGAATGTGTAATTTTATTTATAAAACTCCAGAGACGAAGACGCGTTTACAAAAAGGTCCGTGACACAACATTACCTGCAGTCATTGCCTATAAGCTTCCAAAGAGTCGTAAATGGTTAAAAAAAAATACATATGTCTTTATCAACATTAAGATGAATAGTCCTTGGTCTAAAAGAAATAGTTTTGCATCAGTCAAACACAAACGCTCATCACATTTCTGTCGACTGTAACGCAGCGCGAGGAGCTCTGACGCTGCGCGCGCTCTCCCGGGTTCTCCGAGGAGCAGCAGGAAGAGGAGCAGCAGCTGTTCCGCTTATGGGAGGGCTCATGTGACGTCACGCAGAAAGCAGGGAGGCACAGGAACACCAGGGTGCTCGAAAACTTTCTGAAGTCTCACAGATGACAGTAGCAACAACAGTAGACCTTTATGCATATATGTACATCTGTCATTAGCAGCAATTATTCCACTTATGAACATATCAGCTTCAATGAAAGAAACAGCAGTGTTTGACTTCCAACACTTCCTGGGCTACTATCAACTTGTTCTTAAAAGAACATTGTAGACCTTCTGAAAGATAGTAGCTACAAACATCTAAGTTTATATAACAAAATGTACCACAACACTGGTAGCCTTATAAGGTTACCAGTGTTGTGGTACATTTTCATCATGATTATTGAATTTATTTTGGTTCATTTACATAGGACACACACAAACATGGTCATATTTGACGGACTATTAAAAATAATTCAAAAACCTAATTTGATTTCTAAAAAGTTTAAGACAAAAGCATTGTGGATTTAAAATGCATTTTTATCAGGTGATGTAGGCTATGAAGAGATGTAGCCTCAGTGAGCAGGCAGCTTCCCAAAACTACAAATTATTATTCAGGGAGTGCAATGTTTGTTTACACTTTTCATAGGCAAACAGGAATGTCTGTTGAAGTTAGAAGCTCAGTGCAATTTAGCATTTAAGTTCCAATCTGTTTCATTACCAATGGCAGCTCCTTGACAGCTGACAAAACCAGAGACTGTCTCTGAACTGGAGACATTTAGAGCTGATTGTGTAAAAATGGATCCTTCATAAAATGAAAAACATAATAGACAACACTGAACATCCTCTTCACAATACAGCGATTTGATAACGGTGTGTCTTCTGTTGAAGACTTTTTCAGATCCACAATAAGTTACAGGAGATACTTCCTGTCCAGCTGCAATCATCTGTAATGACTCTTTTAAGGGACTTGAGTATTGTCAGTCACTGCAAAATAAAATTTCCCTTAGAGGATTAATGAAGTATGATTGATTTAAACTGAAAAGTTCATGCCATTGAAGATTTGTTTTGCTTATTTCTTTGTTTTCACTTTTTGATTTTTGTTTGCCATTTAGGTAAAGTATCAAAGATATGGCATTATGATTACATTTTAGGTTTTGTTGCTCTTGTTACTTTTATTGATAGTGTACAGACAGGAAAGAGGGGCATAAATATAGCAAAGGGTTGCTGCATGTCTACCCAACACCCATGTTACAAACTCTGGATATTATGCTGCACTAACAAGTAGTTTTAAAGTCTGGATTTTCCCTTCAGAACACAGGACTCTTTCTTATTACACATTTATTGCTCTGACTATAGCTGCTGCTGTTTGTGCAGGGTTTATTGCTTGAAAATTGAGACTCTCCCCCATAAAAAAAAGTAGAAACCACTAACTAAGGAAGCACAGTATAGTATATCAGGGCAAAACTTTGGAGTCCCACAATAGGCTCAAAATGGCAAAAAGATTGAAAATTACATCAATTTCTCAACCCCAAAGTGATATATTCCTTTATATAATATTCATTTCAATTAAATTTTATTTATATAGCTTCTATTTACAACAAAGTGGTCTCTAGGTTCAGGCACTTGTCATCTCTTTAACTTCTTCAGTTCTAAGGATGCCTTGCATCATGGAAGCTGGTTTATCCAATTCAGTTAAATTTTATGTATATAGCTTCTATTTACAATAAAGATGTCTCTAGAGCTCTGTCCCAATTCAGCGGCTGCATCCTTCGAAGGCGGAATTTAAAGGCCGTTTACGTCACAACAATGCCCTAAAGGCTGTCCCAATTCGAGGGCTCCTTCAAATGTGTCCTCCTTTTCCCCTGGTTTGAAGGACGGGTCTGGTGTATCCTTCTTGGCCCACCCTATCCTGAGATGCATTCCGGGAATAGCGAAAAATTCTATAGTAGGGGGGAAACGGAGCAACGGAGTACACTTTTAAATGTGTATGCAAAAATTAAAAGCCTAAAGCGGTTATAATGATAGACTTTTGACATTTTTTGTATTTTTATTTTTTTTGTCAAAAATTGTCAGGACAATAAATGAGCTTGTACAGTGGGTCACGTAGTTCTTCAACTCTTGCCGCTAAGCTCTTTTTTTAGGGAGCAAGGAGCAGACAGAAGCTTTTATTAAGCTTAGAAAATAGAACAGCCACCTATTTGCGGGCAATGATAAAGGTGTTGCAGTTTCTCTAAAATTAAAAAAGTAATTAAAAAAAAATTAACAAAATTTCAATCTCCATTCTCTCTTCAATTCAGCGCTGTCACGGTTGCTAGGCGACAGGACATACACTGAGGTAAGGGCAGGGGGTAAATTTGAAGGCTAGACCATCTCAATTCACAGCCGCTGACGTCCGGTCTGCCCAGTCTTTGAAGAACCCGGCCTACGTCGACCGGGTAGTCCATGTCCTTCGAAGGATGCGGCCATTGAATTGGGACTCAGCTTAGGTGCATCAGAAAAACCCACAGCATACCCCCGAACACATGGCAAAGCCTAACGGTGGCAAAAAAAAAAGAACTTTCTCATGGTAAGAAAACCTTGAGGCTCAATTATAAGGGGAACCCTCCTGGCAATAGCCAGCCAGGTAAAAGAAGAAATGAGGAGGGAGACAGAACAGTGAGAATGAACTACAGAAAGGGAGAGGGTCGGACTGCAGGTTGGCCACGCCAGCGTGCATCCCACAATGTCATCCAGTCAACAGGTGCAGGTAAACACCAAGATGGTCAGAAGATGGAAGGTTCTGGAGGCAAGGGGGGGTGCAGCATTGCCATGACAGCACCTGAAAGAGAAAAGAGCGAGACTACGGATGATAGACAAGTTTGATTCTGATTCAGAACAATCTGAGACTGAGATAAGACAAACAGGATGAAGATGCTCAGTGTACAACAGGACTCCCGATAGCAGCATAACTAGGAGGTGGTTTAAGAGACTTAAAGGCTTTATCAAAAAGGAAGGTGTTAAGCCTAACCTTAAATGTAGAGAGGGAGTCTTCCCACGGACCGAGGTTGGGTGTTGATTCCACAATAGAGGAGCCTGATAGCTAAAGGCTCTTCCACTCTTTCTAGAGACCTACAGACTCTTGGAAGAGCAAGTAAACCTGCATTCAGGGAATGGAGTATTCTACTAGGACAGTCAGGAACTATGAAATTTTTCAGATATTTTGGAACTTTATCAGGGTTTGTATAAAATAATATTTTGAATTAAATTCAAAAGTAACTTTTGAAGTCCTGTTTTGCTCAGTAAAACCCTTTGGTTGCCACTAATGCTTAAAAAATGCAATGCAAATTAGCTTGAGCTGAATTAAAACTGAGTAACTTTCTTAAGTGTCACACATTATCAAAAATTTTAAAATTAATTGTAAAATTACTACTGCTTACTAATTACTATCACTACTTTTTCAGGGCTCCACGGACTGAATGTAGGCACATACTAAAGGAGGGTGTCTTTATAAAGCACATGCCAAGTATCCTTGTGTGACATCATGGGAAATTTTAAGAAACCAGCCTAGATATCAGGAACAGAATTGTGGACCTCCATTAGTCTGATTCATCCTGGGGTACAATTTTCAAATGCCTGAAGGTGCCACGTTCATCTGCTCAAACAATTATAAGTAAACATCAACACCATGGGAATGTCCAGCCATTATAGAGCTCAGGAAGGAGACAGGTTCTCTGTCACAGAGATAATTGTACAAAACAAAATGCGCATAAAAGAAAAACAGCCTGTGAAAATGCTGGCTGAAGCTGGTAAGATTGTCTCTATCAACAGTGAAATGAGTTCTGTACCGACATGGGCTGAAAGGCCACGTGGCGAGGAAGAAGCCATTACTCGAAAGGCAACATAATAAACCCAGATTATAGTTTGCAAATGCACAGAGGGAAAAAGACCTTAATTTTTGGAGACATGCTGTGGTGTGATGAAACTAAAATTGAAATGTAGCCATAATGACCATTGTTAGATTTGGAGGAAAAATGGGGAAGTTTGCAAGCCTGAGAACACCATCCCAACTGTGAAGTATGGGGGTGGCACCGTCATGTTGTGAAGTCTTTTGCTGCAGGAGGAAGTAAAATAGCATCATGAGGAAAGAACACTATGTTGAAATATTGAAGCAACATCTCAAGACATCGGCCAGAAAATTAAAGTTTGGGTGCAAATGAATCTTCCAAATGGACATTGACTCTTAATAACTAATTTTGCGGTGTCCTAAGTGACTTAAAGACAACAAAGTCAGAGTTTTGGTGTGGCTATCACAAAGCCATGATCTCAATCGTATCGAAAATCTGTGGGCTGAGCTGAAAAAGTGTGCAAGCAAGGTGGCCTAGAAACCTGACTCAGTTCCAGCAGTTCTGTCAAGAGGAATGGTCCAAAATTTCAGAATTTAAACAAATTATTGTGAGAAGCTTGTGGAATGTTAGAGGTACAAAACTACCACTAAATGCAGCATAACATTGTGTTCAGCAGTTGATGTCCCTAGTGGGCTGAAATTGGAGAGGGGAGGATTTAACTAAAATCTAAATTACAAACACTGTCACAGAAATAGCCTACCTCAAAGGAGACAGGACTGACATATTTGGAGAGAGAAAATATACACTCAGTGGTCACTTTATTAGGTACACTTGTAGAAGGATATTCTTTTAACATTAGAGCTGCCTTAATTCTTCATGGCATAAATTCAACAAGGTGATAGAAATGTTCCTTAGAGATTTTGGTCCATACTGATGATTGCATCACGTAGTTGCTGCAGATTTGTTGACTTCACATCTATAATAAGAATCTGCTGTTCCACCACATCCCAAAGATGCTCTTGGAGGGGGATTTGGCATCCAGTGAACTCATTGTCAACTTCAAGATAATTTGAACTTTATGAAACAGATTATCCTGCTTGAAGTAAGCACCAGAAGATGGGTTCACTGTGATCACAAGGAGGTGGACATGTTTAATAACAATACTCAGATAGGCTGTGGTGTTTAAATGATGCGCAGTTGGTACTAAGACAACCAAAGTGTACCAAGAAAATATGTCCTTACCATTACATCTCAGAAAACACCATCCCATGTCTGAATTGTTGATACAAGATAGGATGCATTCATGCTTTCATCTTGTTTATGACAAATTCTGACCCAACCATCTGAATGTCACAGCTGAGATTGAGACTCATCAGACCAGCCAACGTTTTTTTTTTAATTTATCTTTTATTCATCTATTGCCCAGTTTTGGTGAGCTTGTGTGAATTTTAGCAACGGTATCCTTTTCTTAGCTGACAGGAGTGGCGCCTGGTGTGGTCTGCTACCGTAGCCCATCTACCAGGGTTTGATCCATTGTGTGTTCAGAGATGGTATTAAGAATACCTTGGTTGTATCGAGTGGTCATTTGAACAATTTTTGCCTTTCTATCATCACAAACCAGTCTACCCATTCTCCTCTGACTTCAGAAAGGTGTTTTTATCCACACAACTGCCACTCACTGGATATTTCCTCTTTTTCAGACCATTCTCTATAAACTCCTGAGCTGGTTGATCATGGAAATCTTCTGAAATAATCAGGTCAGCCCGTCTGGCACCAACAACTATCCCACATTCAACGTCACTTAAATCCCCTTTATTCCCCATTCTGATGCTTGGTTTGAACATGACATGTCTACGTGCCTAAATGCTTTCAGTTAAGTCCATGTGATTGATTAGCTATTTGTGTTAACAAGCAATTGAACAAATAAACTAGCTGGTGGGTGTATAAAGTATAAAAACTTTTCTGTCCAACCCAAACTAACTTCTTTTTTTTTTTTTTTTTTTAAATATAATACTAACTTCATATTGTGTGTTGAACAAACCAATAAATATACTGTCAGCAGTTGTAATATGAGCCAATGAGCTAAAAAGTATATAAGAAAAGGTTGACATCATGCTGATTTGCATAAAATAGTCACAATTGACACAAAAACAATTTTAAAGCTTCTAATGCTAACACCAGTGAGTGTGCATTAGGCTTAATGTGTTGTTGTTATATTATTTGCATTTAATATGGAACCTTACAGGCTGCAGGTGTTTCAAGCAATATCCAACTTGTTCAAATATACACATTAGACACTCCAAGGAGTTTATCTGAATGCTGAGTGATGATAAATGGCGTTAAAAGCAGCTGGAATGTAATGCTGCCATCTGAAGCAGCTCTGATATTTTATGAGTTAACAACACTGACCGCGTGCTTCCGGAAAACAGCAGGTCAGCTGACTGAAGCGGCACGCGGAAACTGTAAAGTCAATTGGAAAGCGCCAGAAGCTCTCCAAAGTTACCGGGCTTCAACTACAAACACCAACCCTTGATGTTGACAGAGGTTTTAAACGGGAGACGTGGCTTCGGAGACCAAAACTGATAGCTTATCTTAAAACCACTGAGCTGTCATCCCTGCGGAGAAAGTCATGGCTCACATGGAATCACTGGTCGCTCTGAATGGGACTCAAGTAAGTTTGCTTCGAACATATTATCCTTCAGATCTGATCATTACCATTTTAAGGACTAGCTTTCGCTAACTTTTTTTTTTTTTTTTTTTTTCAAACAAACTGTAGACTTTCAGTGTGAAATGCAAGTCAGCTTCGTTTCCTCGTCATCACTGCTGTCATGTGACAAATAAGTTGCAGTTACAGACATGACTTTCATTTTTCAATTCCTCATCCAACGTAAGAGCAGAAAAATGGAGAAAATGCGCGTTATAAGATACGTTATAATCATGCTATAAACTTCACTTGGCACGTAGTTATAAGTTTAAACCCTGAATAACGCGAAGAATTTTCTCCTTGTAATATGATGGCATGACAGGTGTGACTGACATCAGCTGCTTTTCTCTGCAGACATCACATCTGCAGCATTAGAAGGCCGTTTATTATTCAAAAATAAATAAATAAGTAAATAAAATCCAGTGTTCTTTCTTGACTTAATATAGCTGGCCTTTGTGCTCCCTTATTAGAAATGCATAATTTGTCATTGTTTCTTCTCTTCCATCATCCTACTATCTTCCTTCTAATGTCAATGCCAAATAAATATATAAGTAAAAAGTAAGAACAACAAAATAGGAGAAGCAGCTTTTTTTCCTTGCTTTGTTTCCTTGTCTTCTGACTTTCTGCTTTTAGTAAAACGTTGTACCTTATAGATCCTGAGCATTGTAGTTATCTTCATTCTTGTTTTTGATTCTTGAAGATCTCTTACATTGGACATGACTCGAAGGACATTCCTCACTTTCTTGGAGACACATATGGCCAGTTTGCGAGGCGGCTGGATCTGAGTTTCAATCAGCTCAGGTAAGAAAACTGGCAAAGCCTACATTGCCAACATTGCTATGTTGCCTTCATTTTTGGGGGACATGCAGTTTTTCACTCGGGTGCAGCTGAATATGCTGGTGGTGGTTAAGTGTGTCATGGGAAGATCAAAGGGCTCACTGAATGTGAGAATATGAGTGAATATTTCACTGTGACACGATAAAAGACATGATCAATAAATGTGCTAATTCAGCAGCAAGTAGAAAAAAAAAGCACTTCACAGCAGGTGCATCAGAGGGGGAGACGGCCTTTACAGCAGCTGACGCTGAACTCACAAAGCTGATCTGGTCGGTGAATAGAAAGTTATGATGATTATAAGGTACTTTTGTTTTCATATCCTTTTATGACTGTCGGGCCTTGAAAGCCACATCAGTACAAGTAGTTTTGTTTGTGTGTTTCAAATTGTTGTCTTGAAACAGTTGTGGAGATTTGTAGTGCATAGAAAGCCTGTTTGTTTGTTTTTTTGAGGGGGGGGGGGGGGGGGGGTTGTCTTCCTTCCTTTGACCGTTTCCTTCCCTTCCAAACAACCTTGAGGTAGGCTGCGTTCAGGTA
>JBAMYA010000007.1:9537369-9551586 GCA_037176975.1 Arrhamphus sclerolepis
TTTTATTCAGGCCAACTAGAAAGCCTGTTTGTTTGTTTTTTTGAGGGGGGGACTAACTTCACAAACCCACAGTAGAAATACGAGTCAGCAGCACATGTTGAATGAGTGTATCAAGGGAGGAAAACAAACAAAAAAAGACTTCAGTACCCAGGAAACCTACGATTTACTGACACAATAATTATTGTATTTATGCGTGTCAACAGTTTCTTCATTTGACTGTGTATTGTGGGATAACGGGTAAGCTTTTACGTTAATGTAAAAGATATGTAAGATTTGGGGCTTCTTTAGGGAAAGAAAATTGGATATACAGCTGTACTAAGGTGAAAGAAGAAAAAAGTTTTTTTTTTTTTCATTTTAAGTTAAAAAAACCAAAAAACAACAGAATTTGTATTGTTTAGATAATTTGGCAAATTATATCATTTGTGAAATCTGTCTTTGCTGGTGTTCCACCACAGTAGTACAATAACAGCTTTAATCTCATGTAAAACAGTTTTATTTTTTTTGCAACATAAAGTGGAAAAAAAGTAAAATCAGTTTGTACTGCAACCCAAGAGTCACAAGAGTAACTTTTGTACTGAAACCTTTAAAAAGCTTGTGTTTTATTCTTGTTTACCTTTGACCATTTTAGTCATTTAGTGATTTCATCACAAATTTGATTTGCCATATTAAATTGATAACTACTATCAAAATGTTTTAAATGTTTATCTAGTCAAAAAGCTAACAGGTACAACAGAGCAGCAAGTGTCCTTTACGTGTAGAAGCTGCCTTATACCTATTTAGCAGCACGTTGATCAGTCTGATATTATTTTTGATTTTATATCATTGGATTACTGGATGCAGATCACGACTGCATTACTGAAAGTCTGTTCTTAGATTCTGTTCAGTACAGAACAAGTGCTGACCGATCGAGACTCCTGTGCTACAGAACAGGTTTTATTTAAGTAAATACTGTGCATGTAATATATACATGTAATATATACAGTGTTCTCCATGTTGCAAATCTAATTAACATTAGCTCCAAATCGTTTTAAATGACCGGAACAAATTTTAGGGTTCTCCTATAGTTTTGAATCAGCTGAATTATCGTTCATGAACATGATTCTCAGAGAAAGTTGAACTGTGTTAATCTTTTCTGACCAAGAGATTTTTTTTTTTCTCATTTTGAGAACTGATGTGTTGCGGCGCTTTTCCACGTATTTGTGTCTTACCTCAAGTCACACCTGTTCTGGAGCAAGGTTTCAAGTAAAGTATCCATGTACTTAGAAGTCCATAAAAAGTGAAACAGCTTTGTTATACTGAAATCCAAGACCTCAACCTGCAGTTACCTCGCTAAGCCACCAAACCTGTCTCATCGTATGAGCCCCAGGATTGGCCCACAAGCTAGTTCTGATGTCACAAAATCCCCTTGGAAATACACAGATTGACATGACATTTTAAGGGAGCTCAGTGAAACTGTAGACCCTCTGACAACAGACTGATCTCACATTAATTTTCAAAGTTTATCAAACAGACTAAAAACATACAGATTACACCTTTCATGTTTTTTGTTCTTTTTCTTTTCTGCTTATTGGCTTATGTAAGGTGAAGGAAATCTGCAGTATTTGGAGCAAACCAACATAGGGAGGATATTAAAAAATGAAATGATGGATGAGTGATGGGATGAAGGGGTGGGAAGCAGTTGGTAAAAAAAGGTAGAAATATGTTCTTAGCTTTAGATTTCTCTTTGTCTTGGTCTCAACTTGGTCAAGGTCTCCAGCACCACAACTTCATCAGCCTCCTTCTCAGTTAAGTGATCACATCGCTGTTCTCCAACATGGACTCTCCTTCTTCTTGTACTCATCCTGGAGTGTATTAAACTCGGAAGTCGTGTTTTCATAAACCAGCAGTTTTCCTGCTCCACATCTAAAGACACAAGGTTCCTATTAGAGACCACTTTCAAGTCTCTGGTCTTATTCTTCTTGATTTGACTTATTCTGTTATTATCTGTCTCTCCCTTCTAGTCTTTCACTCCTGGAGGCACATAGATTGCTGAAGGTTCTGGATTTCTTGTTCAGGTTTTTTTCCCTTTGTCCTGCTCAGCTGTGGTGCTTAGTTCCTGAGTATTGCCTTTGGCTCATGAAGGAGCTTTGCTTAAGATTTTTTTTTTGTTTTGTTTTGTTTGTTTCCTCTTCTCCTGCTGCTGGCTGAGCTTCTTGCTCGCCATCTGCTCCTTCAGTGCAGGAGGTTCTGAGCCCAGCTTCTGATTGAGATTTTTATCCAGGAGGGTTTTCTCATTCTGTTCAACTCTCCTGTACCTTTGCAGCTAAACTGTCCTGGTAGGATCAAGCTGGACAGCATCTTGCTTTTGTAATTAGTGTTTTTTGCAAAGATGTTTTCCTCCATGTTTCTCCAAGTGGGTGTAGCACCAAATTCCAGACTGCATACATAAACCCCCTGAAAGGGGAAGCTTATGTTATCTGTCCATTTTTGTTGTTGTTGTTTTACTGTGGAGTAAAGTTTGTTTTTTTTTGTTTTACTGTGGTCTTTGAATGGGTTGTTTTAAGTTTGAGCTCACAGTATTTCTGATTGCAGTGCAGGCCTTTTGAGGTTACTGTAGTAGTACTGTAGTCAGGTCATGTAGTCTTAATTTTATTAAAGCAACCTTATTATTGAAGTGAAACAGCGATATTTTGATATTTATGATGATTTTTTTATAATTGAGATATTTTCGTAAAAGAAAAAAAAAAATTCAAAAGTTTAAAAAGAGTTCAGGGCTACCCAGTTATTGGGGCTCTGGTACATTGTTCCCATTTGTCCCCTCACTGCGACGTCTGTGGAGGCAATAAAGGATTATTAAACATGACTTTTTTAATCTATTTGTATGAGACAGGCTTGGACCAAACTGGTTTATTCAGGATTAGGACTGCAGTGATTAGTCAACATAATGAATAGTGACTTACCAAGTACAGCAAAAAGTGCATTCTCTGGGTGGTAGCACCATTTGAAAGTGGTTGTTAGGCTGCATTTGGGGCTTTTGGAAGGTATGAACTCTTCCAGTTTTGAATGTGACAATTCAAAACTACTATGTATTCATAAGGCACTGATTTAGCTTGAATATAAAGAACAAAATGGGGAAGAAAGACCAGCGTGGTGAACCTCACGGGAAATTCCAGGCTACGTTCGTGTGAATTTGTGTGAAAAGATGAACACTGATGGTGACATGAGTGGTGATCCTGTTTACTTTGGCTGGAATAACAGGAGGAAGCAATTAGTGCAGAAAGGTACAGGTCTGCAAAGCCCTGGCAGAGCGTGAGTTCTGTCCCCTTACACGTCATATTCCGCAGTCAGGTAGCCTCTATTATGCCAATGACAGTGAGGTGTTTCCAGCTCAGAGATAAATGCGCTGGGGACAGTTTAACTTGCATTGTCTGCCAATATGGACAGACGGTGGATGTCTTGAAGCTTTTTAGTAGCTTGTGGGATGTTGGGGATACTGTAGAGGGTTTGAGGTGCCAAGCTACGTCAGCCATCTTCTGCCTTTATCTTACACAGTCTGTGCAGCAGGGATGATGTGAAAGCTGTGTACACCTGTGACTTCATGGCACCACTACGGTAAGCCACTTGGAGAGCATGACAGAAATGAGCTCTGACTCATAGACTAATAATAATTAAAAAAATAAAATAAATCAGTTTACTACCAAATTACTTGTGACTTTCATTCTTATTCAAATTCAGAGTGTCTCTGTTGTGTGTTTGAATCTGGAAGTACATGTTTGAGTTTGGGGGAGTTTAGTATGTTGGCCTCTGCTATGAAGAGTAGTGACTTGATATTCAGGTTAAAATATTTATGATTCTGTTGTTGCCAATTTATTATCACTTTTTCAATACAGCCAATTTAAGATGTCAGTTATTATTACTATAGGGACCTCATGTCTGTGGACTATTGATTGATGCTTTGCTCATGAAGAAGTTTCTTGTTTAAAATTTCTTTCACAAGCCAACGCAGAACATGTCCAGAGACAGTTTCCATTTTTTGTGTTGGAAAATAGTTTTATTATTGACTCTTCCTTTACTTTTGCAAATGCCTGGATGCTGCAGGAACACTAGAGACCTTTGTAAAATGTATTAAAAATAGCTACAAGCAGTATCATTGGCATTCTAAGCTGTGTCGACACCCATAGAAAGTATAATGATGTAAAGCTCTCCACTATATACACACTGAGTGTTTGTTGGGACTCACATGACAACACTTGGAGGTCATGAGAGGGTGATGTGTGAAATTCAATAAGCAGTTAAACATGTGATAATGCTATAATGTAACTAAGGCAAATCGGGCCTCCCTTTAGTGGTGGGAACCCAGACGAATGCAAGTAACAGAAGTCTGACACAGCTCACTCACTGATTTATGTTGCTGGACGTAACTACAACACTTTCAACATATCAAATGAGTGAATCTGTTTTTTGACATAATCTCATCGATGCAACATTTCAAATCCAACTGTCTTTTCATTGAGATTTTACAGATAATTTTATTGACACCATGACCCCATTTTATTTCCAACACCAGCACATCACGTTTAAATGGAGGCAGATCTTAGGTAAACTCAGTGGACTGCCTTCAGCATCATGCACTGTTTCATGCTGCTCTAGGCAGATCGAGGAGGAGACATTGCCAGGGTTTGTTGGAGCTAATGCGCTTATTTCTGTCTGCTCAATTGACAACACTCATCTGGCAACCTGACAATGAGTCACAATGAGAAGCAAGGCACTGGCATCAGGTTTAACTGAGACCTGTGTGTTTTTGTGTGTGTTGCACGTGTTTGTTTTTTTGTGTGTCGGATTGTGCACCTTTGCTTGTATACAGTGTTTGTGCAAGTGTCTCTGTGAGCACGGCAGTGAGTGGCTGGGCAGGTAATGGCAGGATGAAATTATGGTCGTGGGCTGTCACACCCACACCTCTCCCTCTATGTGCTGCAGTGTCAGCCTGTCTCATCAATGTGTTGAAGTGTGGCTCACCATGAGATTTCTGTCTCGGGACTGGCTTGGTTAGTGTTGTGTTGTCCACTTTGTTCCAGGTCAGGTGAGTACACATTGCAATGAGGGGGGCATGTGCTGTCCTGACATGATTTCCCTCTGTGACTGGAGCCCACCTTCTGTGTCTGCATCTGTTACATGTAGTTTTATCACCCTGGACACATGAGGATTGAGGAGGACACATGTCTCTGACTCACAGTCCTAACAATGTTAGGACTGTTTTTTTTTTTTTTTTTAACCTTCACAAATCTGAGCATCTTGATAAAGAAATTGACTTTGCGAGACCTCATACCATTATAAATTTTACTCATTCATTTGGTTTATTTACATTTTTGAAGGTCATTTCTTTTCCAATATGATGCATATTTTTAGTAATTAGACTTAACAAATAACAGCATGTTTAGTTTATGTTACAACCTTTTCAGTAAGATGTTAACGTAAGGTATGGGTAATAAATAAATAGAGCATTAATTATATTTTATATACAGTTGCAAATTGTGGTAAATCCAGTTTCAGATTTAATGTTGGGATAAGGGTTTAAACTTGTAATTTTACTGATGAATGAGATCAGTATGCTCTGAAATGTTGCTGAATTGTCTTCCATCAACAGACTGATAATTTAAACAACATGATCTTCAACACAGGTGTCAGGCCTTGATCAAGGCAAGATAAAAAAGATCAATAAAGATTTAAAAAAAAAAAAAGTCAGACTGGAAAACTCCTTCTGCACATTTGTTTGAGCATATGCATCAAGAGGGAGCATCCTGACACTGTTGAAGCTTGACAGTGAGAAGAGCTACTGAAAGTTTTATTTATACAGCCTGAGACACAGTCATCCTGAGACGCGGTCCCAGTCAAAACAGAAGATACGACTGTAGTCAGCAAACCACCTGAGACCAAAAAGACACAGATGAACAAATCTGATGGAGGTAAGACATCCTGACCTTCCCTTCTCCACAGAATATAACAGACTTCATAAATTGTCCCAAAATGCTTATTTTCCCTTACAAGTGACATTCAGTCTTCCTTAATTGTTGCTTCCTCCAGGGTTGCCATAGTCACTTTCAGATCCACAAGCACTTTTTCACAGTTCCTATTCCCGTTGATGGAAATACTGCTTTTTCTTTTAGAAGACTTTTCCTACTAGAAGAGTGGGACGCTTTCAGAACAGGATGAGCCAAAGATTCGTTGCTGTTTTGAGATATTCAACATCCCAACATTAAACAAAAAATTACAACACAAACCACTGTGCAGATTACCTGTTAAGATCATTCATGATGTTGATGCTTAAAAAAACCCTTTCAGAGAGCAGAATACATCAAGTAATCAGACAATGAAGACTTAATGGTGTTCAATATTCATTTAAGTGTCAGTCCACTGCACTGTTTTCTAAACAATCTCCAATGCCTACTGAAAATTGCAGATCAATTTACCCCTGAGATGAGTGTATCTTAGTGATGAACTTGTTTTGATTGGTCTAGGTGGGGTAATTACTCTACAATAAGTCGAATAGATTAATGCAATAGCAGCAACTATAAGTAAAGTAATTACGATCTATGCAGCAGCTCTTATACCATGCTCACACAGGAGGTCTGCAGCACTCCCCACTGGTTGTTTCTGAAGTGTTATTCTTCATACCATAAATAACCAATCAGATTTCTTCCTGCTTGGTACGCAAGTAGACACATTTCCGCCCCCATGTAAGATTTCACTGGCATGTATTAGCTGTGTAGCTGCTGTTTAGTTGGCTCATGCCTGTAAAAGTTTTACATTATCCAACTTTTGACGGGAGCAGCCACCATCCATTATTCAGTTCTGCAAAACTTGATGTCACCCCTTTCAAAATCAATGGACAGATTTAATACCAAAAATACCAGTAATGGAGTAACTGTGAGAGCCCCGCTTTCTTTAATCTCTATGCGAACGAGGAAATAATTTTTGACTCATCTGCTGCCCTCTGGATGATAGTGATGTCACTCCAGCATTCTTGTTAATGTGTTGTCAGTGCAAATGCAAATAGGAAGAAAGATTCCAGTTCTTGGGAGATTCTTTGTGGGTAGATATTGCACAGCAATACCCAGAACTATTTCATGTGACATTTATTTTGTGTTTCCAACAGTGCAAACTGGAAAAGAAATCTCTTATTATGAACAGGAATGCATTTAGTTGCAAGCCTTAGTCAATTTGTGTGAATTTCTGCAGTGTTGTCTCTTCAGCCAGTGCCAAACCTGAGTGTTTAATCTGCTGTTATTAAAATACCTTTATTATTGCACCCATGACTGGAATTTAGTAATATTGACTGAAAACTAGGACCTTTAAATTTCAGATTAAAGTGGTCTTAAATTTAGCTCTTACCCTATCACATATTTTTAATTCAAGCTACTGCATGATCTGAAACAGTGACACTTCTTTCTTGTATACTTAAGAGAATTAAGTGTACAATAAAAATATACCTACACGTGTGAAGCTGCACTGTATGTGCGAGTCTGTGTGTGTCTGCGGGGGTTTGTGTTCACCCAGGCCATGTTGGTGATGGCAGGCGTTTTGCATTTTAATGACAAATCAAGTATGCTAACTCGCATTTTAAAACGAAAGTGCTCTAAATGTCGCCAGGCTGTCAAAATGAGATGTAAGTAGTCTCATGAAAAGAGAACAAAGAAGACAATGTAGGGAGGCCTGGTACACCGAGAAATGAAATAAAACCTTGTATGGCCTGTCAACTGTGTCGTTTTATATTCATATCTAAGGAACATTATAGTATTACTCTGCCGCTCAAGCCTCACTCATCTGTCTCTTTTAATTCGTCACAGACAGTGCTCTGTCTTTCACGTTGCTGTATGTCAACACCGGAAGGGGCCTGCTAATTGACAAATGAGTGTCACAGACATCAAGTGTTTCTTTTCCATCCATGCTAGGTAGAGTCTGGCCGTTTGATGGTGAGGGGTGGAGGGGGGGGTCTGCTATTGGCAGAAGCCCAGTAAGCGGCATTAGACCAGCCCTAGAATGAGAAGTGACATCAGGAAGAGAGCCTGTCATTGTCTTGCCTAAGTGTTCAATCTGCAGAGATGCCAGTATGCAGATAAAGTGTCAGTTAGGAAGAGAGGATATGAAACACTGGCAGTATGAAGTCCTCAAATCATTTAACTGGGAGCATAGAGTGCGTATGCCTGGTAATAGTGATGGCGTACTCTGTTCTGCTGAGGAAATGTATTCCATATCCTATCTATCAGGCCTGTTTAGGCAGATATTCTAGTATAACCTGATCTGTGTCTCATAAATTAAGGAGTATGCAGAGCTCTCCGAGCCCTAAGAGATTTAAACCAGATAGATGAAAGGGACACAGTCTGGCAGGAAATAACTTATTCATATGAAGGACAGTGATATTTTATATCATTCAGTGGTACTGGGGAAAAAAAAACAACTACCTTTTTAATTTTCCCTGGGATGTTTTTTTTTTAAACGACGTACAACCCCTGGGAAAGTGGTGGGATGACACAGAGCTGATGATGTTATGCTTAATGGATTCCTTGTCCTGGTCTTCCATCTCTCCAATTTGAGGTTATATCAGAATTTTCTTATATGTGAATGTTGCAAACACTTTTCACGCTGTTGAGGACACTTAAAACAATACTGACAGACAGCCTGAGTATATGTGGATAAGAGAAATGAGAAATGAGGTTTTTCTGTCATATGTGTGCTATGGCATGGTTTAAGTCATTTAAAAGTACTCTTGTTTTGGATCATCTCGATCATAATGATAGCAGGCAGATCTGTAAAGTTTTAGTGATGGACATGATGAAGTAAAACCTTGTGGAGGAGGAAGTAATTTGAAATAATCATCTTTGAATGTAACACAAAGCTATAAGCATTTGTTTTTGTTGTTTTCAAAAGACAGCTTGGACTGGAACCTCTTCACCTATTCCAGCCAATAAGTAACCTGTACTTTTGTTTTCTTTTCAGTAGTAGACGGTTCTTTGTTTTGATGCTGTTTTCTCAGTGTCTAGTAGTGTATCTGCACGTAGGTCAAATTTCCTTTTAATATAAATTTCCCTGTTTTTTCTTTTTTCCCTTTTGCCCCTTATGCTAATTAAAGGTCAAGTGTCTGTATCTGTATTCTCCTCTGGCATAAACTCACTGTTTGTTCCTATCAGGTGTTCAAGTGTGTCATATTTTATTTTATCCCAATTTGTTCATTATTATTATCATTTTTATTATTATTGACATTTACAAATTCGTGTGCTGACTATGAATTACATCTTGTGATTTCAAAGATTTATGTATTGATTGTCATAACCAATACTAACAAAATTTGGTATTATCACAAGATACAGGCCAAAGAGTAACATTGTGCCAAACCTACAAATCTGATTTGCTTTGGAAGGATCGAATTGTTGGAAATGAATTGTGCAAAGTTTAATAAAAATTGGATGAATGCCCTCAGACTTGATTGCTTTATTTTACATTTATGAATTTCTGAAATGTCTTGTTGCACGCTGGACCTTGAGACCAAGTTTGATAGATGTATATTGTATAGTTCTGGCTGCCCTCACACTTTTGCAGATATTATAAAAAATATTATAATCCTTACAAAAACAATGGAATTCTGGCTGCTGCAGCCACACATTGTACTCTCCTAGAGTCAATTTAGAGTCACCAATCAGCATAAAGAGAACATGCCATCTCCATAAATAGCCCAGCCAGGACACATACCTGCAACCTTCTAACTGTGAGGCAACAGAGTGTGATAGAACATTTCATTATGTGTTACTTATTATCTGAAATGTTATACAAGTTCAAATCTGCCCTGCAAGCCATGAGGGAGTGTGTTCAATATCAAATGCAATGTTCTTTGTCCCAAGAAATCCTGCTGCATCCGTCAGTAAGACTCGGATAGAAAACTGGTTTGGACCAGCTCCCCAGACAAGAGCTGGGTGTCAAGTCCCTCCTCCTCGGGGCGTTTCTTTTCTCTCTGTGTTTTTATATACTCCAAACTTGTTGCAATCTGGCAGAGCAGCTGGGGTGGTACTTAGGCTTTGTCTGCTCTCCTTTGTGCAAGAAGTATTAAACCGACAAAGCTTGAACTTGAAGGTCTCACTGTGTCCTTGTTAAAAGAAATTTAACCCACAAGCTCTAACTTTCTTTTAAGAACAATAAAATAAAAAATAAATCATTTTATTTTGTCCACTGTTTTAATTATATTTTGACATGATTTTACCCATCGCTGTACTCGCACTACCTTCTATCCTCCATCATCACACATTTTGAATTCACTCTGATGTGGTATGAGCTGCAGGAAGAAAAGAGAACCTGTAAATTTTCCATCCCCAGTCCTTTTAAGAGCCAGAGGTCAACTTTGGCTCACGAATCAGGAGGACATCACAGACCAGAAAGAATCAAACGGCATATAGCTTTGGTGAGCAGTCATGCCAGACTGAGATATATGGAAAAACAGTCAGGCTTCTTTAAAATGAACAGTAGAGCGGGCTGATTAACATTGATCTTTACAATTCATTGATTCTGGCAGAGAAAAAGATGCCAATCATGGTTCCTGTCATGGACAACCTTTGTATGAGTACTATTAAACTAAATGCATGAGTAAGATGGACTCTATTAGATCACTGGTTAGCTAAAATTCAGCCTACCTTTTATTTTTTAACAACTTATTATAAAGCAAGTCAGAAATTTAACTCTGCATTTCTTTGTGTCCAGAGCTGTTGTGGTGGAGTCACAATTTTCTTTAAGGAAGTTGTGAGTGTTGACATTGTGCAACGGTCCCTGATGTTGCACAGATCAATGAAGATTACATGCAAGTTCCATCGACATTAATGATAGCAAAGCACCATGTTTCTAGATGCAACAGAGCAACTGACAGAAGTGTTTCGGTAGCTTTTGGGCAGCAGCAGGGATCAGTGGGGGAAAAGGATTCAACAATGGGCTCAGACTTTAGCTTAACAGATCATTCTAGTTGGTTGAATTGTAACATTACAGATGTAATTGTTTTCTTCAATAGAATATAGGAATGTGTAGTTTTAATTCAGCTGTATGTATGCTGGTTGTTTAAGCTCCAAAGTATACTTTATGCATTATCTATTTTTGTGTGTGTGTGTGTGTGTGTGTGTGTGTGTGTGTGTGTGTGTGTGTGATAGTGTGATCTACTATAGGAAAGGCTTTTTTACTCCCACATACTAAGTACTTGTTTATACGGTTATTGCTATAAAGATTATAGATGATTTGTCCTGATTTGGTCATTTAATTTGATTAAATAACTTCTTAAAATATTAGTCATAATTAGACTTTTGCTAGCAGAGTACTAAAATGTGTTTGAACCAGAATGTTCCATATAACAGTCCATAAAATGACATGCTGATTTGAAGGCTGAAGATTCAAAAGAGCCAAAAACAATCTAAACATATTAAAAAAGTAATTTGTCTGATGAAGTGAATATTTTGTCTGAACCCCTTCTCTTTAGATAATTGGTATAATCAAACTTCTACAATCTGAATCACTGCTGCAGTTGGTTTTATTACAGGAAATAGCTAATCAAATCTATTATGCAGAGGCTGTTTTATCCCAAGGCTTCCTGAGAGTCGATAGCTCCATCAGGGTTAAACATATATGTAGCACATACACAAACACGTACAAGTGCAGAGACTACGATGAGTCAAATTAAGGGTTACTAATTATAGCCCGGGGAAAGTTTTTCCTTTCTGCTCATCATCAGCTCTCTTTGGGAAGAGCAGTGAAAGGGAAGCTGCTGTCAGAGGGAGTGAGGTGGGCGGCAGCTCCTTTCTCTAGACATCCGGCCTGTCTTCCTCTTTGACTGTACATGCTCATTGCACATGCTTCATGCATCTGGACCTCTTCAACAACCTCCACCCCCAAAGCTCTTCCTCCTTCCACTGAAATATATTGCCTTTTGTTTGGTTCCGGGGCATGGAAACCATGCTTTTATCAGAATTCTATTTTCCTTGATGGAAATTCTTCCTTCATTTTTCGCCTTGCTTTTCTTTCATTCTTTTTGACATGTAATCCAGAGTAATAGTAGACAAAAAAATGAAATGAAAAGACTTACCTCATCTTTTCAGGCTCTAATATATGTTCTGTCTATTTATAGGGTGATCATGTTCCTAAATCTGCTGTACTTTAACAGGAGAAAATGGTTTTGTTGGACCATGAAGTGGCTAACTGGGAGCTACTGGCAGGGGTATCCTAATTAAATAGAGATATATAAAATATGTCATTATTGTCCATCCATCCATCCATCTTCTCCCGCTTATCCGGGGTCGGGTCGTGGGTGCAGCAGCCTAAGCAGGGAAGTCCAGACCTCCCTATCCCCAGCCACTTCTTCCAGCTCCACCAGGGGGATCCCAAGGTGTTCCCAGGCCAGCTGAGAGACATAGTCCCTTCAGCGTGTCGTGGGTCTTCCCCGGGGTCTGCTCCCAGTGGGATGTGCTTGGAACACCTCACCAAGGAGGCGTCCAGGAGGCATCCTAGCTAGATGCCCGAGCCACCTAATCTGGCTCCTCTTGACGCAGAGGAACAGCAGTTCTACTCTGAGCTCCTCCAGGATGACTGAGCTTCTCATCCTATCTCTAAGGGAGAGTCTGACTATCATGCAAGAAGAAACTCATTTCAGTTGCTTGTATTCGTTATCTCGTTCTTTCAGTCACCACCCACAGCCGGTGACAGGGCAGGAACATAGATCAACGGGTAAATTGAGCGCTTCACCGGTGGAGCATCTGTATCACTGCAGACGGATGCTGCACCAGTCCGTCTGTCGACGTCTCGCTCCATCCTTTCCTCACTCGTGAACAAGACCCCGATATACTTAAGTTCCTCCACTTGGGGCAGGACCTCATCCCTGACCCTGAGAGACATTCCACCCTTTTTCAGCTGAGGATCATGGTCTCAGATTTGGAGATGCTGATTCTCATCATGCTCTTCACACTCAGCTGTTAATCGTTCCAGTGACAGCTGGAGGCCCTGACTTGATGTGTCATGGCCTGCCGGCAGCCTTCCTGATCTTTTTCTTCTGGTCTGGGCGGAGCCTTGGATCTCCACCTCCTGCACACCTGAGGCTCATTCTGCTGTCATCACCACCTCTATAAAGCCTCAGACATCCAAGCTCTGCTCACTGGATTGTCTGTGTTACCACGTGGTAGCTATGCCAAAGACCAGCCTGACTAAATGAGCAAAACTTGAACTGTGATATTTATTCTAATAATGTGCTCTTTGCCTCTCCAGCCCTGCCTGTATTTCATTCTAATAAACAGCAACACCCTACTAACGTGTTCTGCGTTTGGGTCCCCTCTCTGAGCATAACGTGATGAAGCCAACAGAACCACATCATCTGCAAAAAGCAGAAACCCAATCCTGAGGTCACCAAGCCGGATCCCCTCAACACCTTGGCTGTGCCTGGAAATTCTGTCCATAAAATAAACAGAAATGGTGACAAAGCGCAGCCTTGGCAGAGTCCAACTTTCCGACTCACTGCAGATAATGCGGACCAGACTCTGGCACCTGGAATACAGAGAGAGGTGACATTTTACATCCCTAGAGCTAGCTTCTGCAGCCGAGGATCAGACCGCCAGGTCCCCGCCTCTGGCCACTGCCCAGCTCACTCCGTATCGAACCCCTATGACCCCTCTCGCAGGTGGTGAGTCCACAGGAAGGGAGGCCCATGTTACCCTTTTGGGCTAAGCCCGACTGGGCCCCACCCCCAAGCCCTGGATCCAGAGGGAGGGCCCGGTGGCCCGCGTCCAGCCAGTTTCTTTGTCCTCCCTCACCCCTCCCACACACACCTGGCGCAGAGCGGGAAAAGAGGAGGGGCTCAAGTTGAAGTTGAAGAAAACTCATTGGGAAGACTAGTAAATAAAGAGAGTCATCAAATCTCAGTGAGGATTACATTTTCAGTATAGGGCAGGGACCTACATGGCCAAAATACTGTCTGAATGTATGTGATGTTGTAAAGAAAGCGCTTTATCCGTCCATCCATCATCCATCCATCCATCCTTCCTTCCATCCATCCATCCATCCATCCTTTCATCCATCCATCCTTTCATCCATCCATCCATCCTTCCATCCATCCATCCATCCTTCCATCCATCCTTCCATCCATCCATCCATCCATCCATCCATCCATCCTTCCATCCATCCATCCATCCTTCCATCCATCCTTCCATCCATCCATCCATCCATCCATCC
>JBAMYA010000007.1:9551686-9577200 GCA_037176975.1 Arrhamphus sclerolepis
CTATTTTATTTTATTTTATTTTATCATATATATATATGTGTGTGTGTGTGTGTGTGTGTGTGTGTTCGTGTGTGTATCTTAAACAAGATCTCACAAATATGATGCAATTATAAAACTTTACTACTGTTTACTACTTCTGTTGATACACCAACCTACCACCAACCTACAAATTGATACACCAAATACTACCTTGAATAACTGTTCTGGAGACATCATTCCCCTGAACCAAGACTCTTTTTGTGAAAATGCAAAGATATTGGATGACATTTAAATAATGCAAAGCTTCAAAACTTTTTTTTTTTGTAATTTGTATTTTACTTTTAAATAATATGCAAGTGACTCTCAGTGTTTCCTTGTCATATACTTGTCAGGTTCATAATCTAACATTTTTATTTACTGGTAATAGTCTTCTAAACTGACTGGAAAGAGGGAATTGACATTGGAATCAACATCACAGCTGGCCACCAGTAGTTGATGAGCTCATGGTTTAGATGACTCTCAACCCCTTTCATTTAAAAACCTTTAAATGAATTTCTTGATTCTACCTTGTCTTTCTCCCGCTGCTTTCTGTTTTTCAGGGATTGTGGAGGTGTTGATGTGCCGGCACAGAGCAAGAAATGCTCTCGGCCACGTGTTCGTGTCACAGGTGAGCGTTGCTTGGCCAGCATTTACATACACTTTTAGACACACACATCAACTGAGACAGAGTCCTCTGTGTATGTGCATGTGCAGATGAGAGAGCTTGTGTCCACTTTGGCCAGTGACTCAGCAGTACGTGTGGTTATCTTCAGGAGTTTAGTGCCTGGGGTCTTCTGTGCAGGTGAGTGGTCTCTTGTATGTCTGAAACTTGCTCTTGTAAGTTAAAATAATGTGTACATATGTCATTATGTTTACACAGGAGCCGACCTGAAAGAGAGAGCTCTGATGAACGACACAGAGTCTGATCTGTTTGTTCACGGCCTCCGGTCCCTCATGACCCAAATAGGTTAAAGAACAATCAATCTTTTCTTTTTTCCTTTTCTTGTGTCTGCATGCCTGCTGTAAACTTTCCTTTTGCTTCGGCAGCATCGTCACCTTCACCGACCATAGCAGCCATGGATGGCGCCGCCTTGGGAGGTGGACTGGAGCTCGCTTTGGCCTGTGACCTACGCACTGCGGGTGAGTGATTTCACATATCAATCCCGAACCGGAGGAATCTGCATCACGCTCAAGTAACATCTGCTTTCTCCTGTCACAGGTGATGTTAATTCAGATGGAAAGGGTATGCCATGTTCTCTTTGCAACCGCCACCAATCCAGTCATATCAGATCAGTGTTGGAGTGTAATCAGGGAGGTGGAGGGTAGCAGCTTCCACTTACAGTCATTTCTTTTGACTGACAGCTCCCTTGTTGCATCAGTGTACATTAGAGCAGTGGCTCTCAACCTGACTGTCAGCACTGTCCAGGCTGTCACAAGAAACATTCAGAGTGGTCACTCTGTTTTTAACAAGTCAGAGAGAGGAGAAGAAAAACTGTCTGCCATATTGAATTCTGTTTATTTTGTTCTCCTGTCTGGTGAAAATTTGAAGTCCTTAAAATCTGTTGAGATGAAACAATCAAAGAGGGAATAACTACTGGTTAAATTTAGCTTGCAGGTGTGCTCATCCAGTGACTTGGGGTCATTGAGGGTGGAATTAAATAACAAAAAAGTTAAGACAAGTGTTTGGCACACATGACAGGTTATTGAGCCATTTATTGATTTATAGCATGCACTATAATCTGCAGATTGATCATTAAGGACCGTTGAAACCATGTATTATATATACTGTACTGTACTTTAAAAAAAGTTTAGAGTTAAAAAAAGGATGTACACCTGAAGAAATTTGCGCTTACAAAAAAAAAAAAACTATTATTGATCTGTCATTAAAACTTAATTAGCGTGTTAACGTTGCAGCTTGTTCATGGCCATCATTGGTAAAGATCAGGTGATGGGAGATTTTTAAAAGAATTGCAAAAGTCAGCAACCATGGATTCATCTGTGCAGTTACATACAAAGTCAAAGAATTCTGAGCTTTTCTGGCTGTAATGATTATAACTACATTTAGAAAAAAGATAAGGATACAGCATTTCATGAATTGTTCACCTCTCTGAACACAGAGGTGGATCTGGACCGGGAATTGTGTTTTAGTCATTGGCCCTGTGAATATTTTACTTGTAAAGGCGAGAGTGGATTTAATTCACTACTTGTAAACTTTGGAGCAAAATATTACACTGTTTGTAAAAAATTAAGCTGAGCATGAAAAAAGACTGCTTATATGACTGGAAACATCTTAAAGTCCACAATAGACTCCGTCAAGAGGTTTGCCTCCAGCCTCACACTTTCTCTACCTTAGTGTCATCAGAAATCTGTGTTTTAACCTCACAACAGCAGTGCATGCTAAATTCCTGATAATTCTGACAAGAATGTTGTGAGAAGAATAGATGAAAATCCTAAAAACAAGAACAGAAACCCTCAGCTGGCTGCAAAAAGCCTTAAGAAGAAACAAAGAACTGGTGGCTTATTTTTTTTCTCTTAGACCTGTTTCCTTTAAAAAAAAAAAAGAACTAAATGTTAGCAATAAGAGTAATATTGATGAAAATAGAGTGTTTATGGTCTGTTTTTTCTTTTCTTTTTTTTAACCATATGAGTTTTTGAAATTAGGTCTTGTTTTTAGATCTTGGCATTCACTTTAACTGAAATTTGATTAATGGTGCTAAAACCTTTATATTCTGTTGTATAGAATCTCTTTGCATTCAGTTTTATTCATTTTACACCCCAAACAACTCAAGTTAAATTAGGAACTGGAACATTGCTCACAACACTGATCATATTGTTGGTGTGGAGCAGTTATTTGAACTACCTTAAAGTTACCTCAGCAACTATCCGCTGACAGTCTGGGTGTTCGGGATACACTGTGGACACTCTTTGGAAGCTCCACAGTAGTCAGATTAAAACTGGTATTTGTCTCCTCCTGACAAGCTGACATCGGTTGATGAGCTTTGTTGGGTAATGATAGCCATCTGCCCAGCTGTTCGTACAGATGTGTCAACATGTGATTGGTTTATTAAGGCGTGGCAGCTCCATGATTGGTTGAGCACGGTTGAGCTAGGCGAGCAGGTGTTGGTGCCCATTGCTCTGACAGAGGCATTAGTCAGACTTTCCGCCTTAATGGCACTCAGAAGCATTCACCTTCAGTTGTCCTCTGTGTGTGTGTGTGTGTGTGTGTGTGTGTGTTACAGCATATAATAATAATGTTACTGGAATGTGTACATTTCCCAAAGTTTAGTCTCCGCCTTCAACTTAGTATTGTACTTGAGCACCTCTTTTGAACTTTTCAGTCAGATATAACGTGAACTGTGAATGTGTTCATGATTTTTTTCTTCTAGACATTAATTAACATGCTCAAGTATTATGTCTGTTCACTTCAGTGAGCCAGGCATTTACCCTGACTACAATGTATATAGTATATAGCTTACTGTCACTGCTAAAACACAGCAAGAACTACAAAACACCTCTCCCCAGAGCAGCCACCAGCCTTCAGGAGACCACCACCTCCTATTCTGTTCAGTCTCAGGCCATCTTGTGGCTTGGGATTCTGAATGGAAGAGAACATCTTTATGTTCTTTTTGTTCACATTATATATACTGGGCAGTGATACCATTCCTTTTATGACTGCATCACATTTTTTTTATTGTATATCCCAAGACGGATAGTGTGCCACTGACACAGAGATTTATAGGCCTTCAGCTTGCAGTGGCTGAGCTTTAGAAGGGCCGGCTGACATCTAGCCAACACTTTGGAGGAGGAGAATAAAAGCTGACATTTTATTGGCTCTAGGAGAGAGAAAGAGAAGAGTTGGGATTTGGGGGCAGGGAGAAAGGGAGCAGAGGAAGAAAGAAAAAGAGATTCTGTTTCTGTACTTTATATTTTTCAGCATTGCCAGCTGTCATGGAGACTTTGCTAAAAAGGCTGGAATTTATTGGGTATTATTTAGAAACTTGTCAGCGGTAATGACTACAGCTTTGATTTCAATTATCACCCACTAAATATAGCTGGATTCACTGCCTCACTGATCATAATGAGCTGCCTTGACATAATTTCTCAAATTCAATACCACGCTATTTTAATATTTTATGTTGACCAGTGATTTAATTTTCCTCCTTGGTGCCTGGCATGTGGCAAAGTCCCTCTCCCTCATGCACAGTTGGACAGTCAGAGCTGTTGAGTTCAAAACTGTCCTATACACACACACACACACATATATATATATGCGTGTATGTTTCTATATGTATGTGTATTCCATTGACAGAAATCCAGTTAGTTTTAGTACACAGTCTGGCTGAATAAAAAGGGTCTTAAAATCTTCAGTGTGTTTCTTTGGTGTTTTAGCAGAGAGCAAAGCCAGTAAGAGGTCTTTATGATTGGAACTGATGTGGCCCAAGTGGACATACTCATTTTTTTTCTGTTTTGGCAAGTAAAAAACAAACTTTTCATATATCTTAGTAATTTTGATAGACATCCCAGATACTTTTTATTTTGTGTAAACATCTACTCTGCTGCGAATGCACTGGCTAAGATCTTGACTCTCATACGTGTTTAAACATTTATTAAATACTTTACAACTACTACACATATTCTGTTGAAACACATGTAAATATGGAGTTGGGAGGGGAAAATGTATAATTCATTAGTGACATGTTTAGTAAGTAGACCATTTGGGGCGAGTTAATGTGTACTCAGGTTTTGACATGAGGTTGTGCATTTTTAAGAAGACATTAAAGGGGAGATGATTAGGACTGGCACTTGACTGTCAATTTTAAACTTGCCGCTTAATGTTGATGCTATGAGGGAATTTTGATATTATGAAGGTGTTTCCGTTTTGTAAGTCCTCTCCCACTCTGACAGTTTTAATGTGTATGATGCTCCTAAGTTTGTAAAATACTTTTAAAGTGTGTTAACACATATGTATGGAGAATACATATGGTTAAGAGCTCTCCATGTTTATTTTTCACATTTGAAAAGGGAAAAGGCCACAAGCTAATGCTTGAAACTCAACCTGTGTCTCTTTTAGCCCATAACTCAAGCACTGTTTATGTTCATCCCATCACATTCAGCCATCGCCTTGATTGATGATGTAAGCAACTGGAAGGCATGGAACATATTACAGAGCATGGAGAGGGGTAGCCATTCTTCTGCTTCCCTTGGCTGAATCCCAGGTGGGAAAAAGAGGGTGGAATAAGGTTTGGAGCCTGTTTTGGATGATGAACAAAGGAGCTTCCTATGGTATGGTCTAGGCAGTTTTGGTCGTTTCATGGTTTTCAATCTCCCACAGCCTTTCCTAGAGGGCCCAGGGGTGAAAAGTGAAGACAGATACATGGCTGTATTTATGCCAAGATTTTAGAGGATGATTGCAGCTTTTGCCATGTTTTGAATTTTAGGGGATGAGTTTTTAAAGAGGGTCTGCATGATAAATCCTGTCAGTGGAAGAATAAATCCTGTGATCATAAAATGCTGTTGCAAACCACTGTTGGAGACAGCAGACTTGAGTGTCTCACTGTAGCTAAAATACTTTCCTTTTACATATTTGTGTAATTAATAATAAATTTTATTGTCTGCAATTTGAGTCAGATTTAATCATAGTTCGATGCTTATGATGAAGAGGAGCTACAGCTATCGTATTCACCTCTTTTGCAATTTCCACGAAGATTTCATGCCCATAACATCTTTCATGGGCGAGTCTTGACTTCTTCTGGACTTCTGTAGAATACTTTAACCATCTCTGGCTTTGGACAGCTGTGCAACATTCTCAGCACAGCTGTAACTCATTTCCTGTTTCCATTTTAGATAAGCTTGCGCACATCTTTTCACAGCTTTTACTTATAAAAAAACAGAAAAGAAAAAAAAACACATTTGAAGAATTTGATAATGGTCAGACAGGAAGATTTGTCTGTGATAACAGTGCCTCTGCTCTCACTCAGCTGCATTCCTGCCCACCCCTTCTTGTTTATTGTCTACATTTGCTTGTTCCATTTCTGAAGCACGAAGAATAAGTTTACAAAACTGCAGTTGGGAATGAGCTTAGAAATCAAGGGCAAGCTGTGTTTCTTTTTGAGGCTACATCTGACATCCATCAGCATAGAAATATGTTTTAATGGTCAGGCAGGCTGCAAGACATCAGTAAGCTGTTGCCTCACTTTCCACCCAGGGACATATTGAGATAAGAAACAGCGATGGCATGTTTCATGTCCATTCTGCTGACACGTCTGTGCTGGAAAGCTAAAAGGAACAATCCTTCCCATTTTAGGCCCAAAAGGCTGAATAGTGCAGTATTCCTATTCACTCTCTTTTTTTCTTCTTAGAGCACTGTTTATACATTACGATAAATGCATCTGCTCCCATCACACTGGTTCCCCTGCAAGCTGCTAACTGCACTATTAGCTAACAGTATGATGATGTGAACAACAGTCCAAAGAGTCTTCTGATCTTCCCTCTCTGTCCAGACGCTTGGTGATGTTTAGTAGTTTATCCCCAGTGGTAATGGCAAGATAGCTTTTGTACTGAGGGCACTGTAGAGTTTCTTTATTTTTTTTTCCCTCTGTCTGGATCCCAGGCCCCTGGGTCCACCAAAGCTCAGAACATGTCTGTACTCAGATGTTTTAAAACACCAAACAGCAGAGGAAGAGGAGAAGGAGGAGGCAGAGGAGGAGGAAGAAGAAGGGATAAAGGAGAGACAAAGGGAAATGGGAGGAGGGTAAGGAATCCTCATTGGGACAAAGTGTACACGAACAAGCAGACCAGGCAGAGAGGCCCAACAGGGCCTGTAGACTCGTGATCTGAGGGCCGCTTTTGTGTCAGTCAGATCAAAGTCTGTGGAAGAGCAGGAGAAATCCCTTTACCTTTTCTGACTATGGAAACCTTTATTGGCAGCTAAGTGAAAGGAGGAGGATGAGAAGCGAGGGCTGAAGTGAAATGTTTGAACTTGCATTGTTTTTCATTGTTTTTACTTCAGGAAGGACATAAATCCTTCCTAAGACAGTTTTATTCAGATAGCTGCAGGTTCCATGTCTTTTATAGTAATACAAAACATGTACATTAAACATTTTATTGCAAAAATTGTATAACTATGTCACTTGAAAGATTTGATACTTTAATATAGTAACTGCCAAGTCTAAAACCTCTGAACTCAAACTCATGAGCATGGGTACAAGTGTTGCACTGCATAAGTAGCTCATTTAAGAACACTCTTTGAAATCATGTGGATGTACACAGATGCACCAGAAGTAATTGATACAAACAGTCAACAGTCCTTTATACACTGCAGTCGCCTCAGCAGTCGTCCTTGTTAAAATGCCGTTATTCCCCTTTGGAACTCCACACAGACTGAACAGAGGTGGCACTGTGCTGCATGAGTGTGTGACTACACACAGCATGGTGTCATCGTGTATTCATCTGAGTGTTAGTGCTGCTGGTAAGAGTGATGATATTGGCTTGCACTTACACAGAGAGCTCGTCTACCCTCTGGTTCGCCACTGTTACTACAAGTTGGAATCGACACAAAAATGTCCTGCCGTTGTGCCTCAGGGTCGTACATACAGACAGTGGAGTGGAGTATTAGTGAAAATGTCCTGTCTTGAAAGTGCTGTGTGTACAGGGCTAAAGGTGCACTTATTCCATCAGTATATTCTGCTCATACCAGTCCAGAATAATGTGTTACATTATTGCAGTCTTTACCAATATTGACACTGTCCTGCATGTTTTAGATGTTTCCCTCCTTCAGTAGACGCGATTCAGATGATTTGATCCCCACATCAGCCTCCCATCAAGGTCTGCACAAGTTTGTTAATGTTCCATTAATGTGAGGCAGGTTTGTGGGAGCTGGGAAACATCTAAACACGCAGGGCACTGCTTTGGACTTTACAAAAGAAGATTGTTTTATTGTGTAAGAGAGCTGTTTATCACAGTGCAAAATAGTGTTTTTTTCTTTTTTTCTTTTTTTAATAAGAAAGTCTTTTTCATAGTTTCTTACAGGACAGGCTTTGCTGGTTGACCATAAAGTAATTCCTTTTGTTTATGGAAAAAAGCCTTAAATTATTCAGCAGTGGTGGATGAAAACAAAAACAAAAAACCCCCAAAACATTTAACTTTCATGATTCTTGGATTTTTTTTATTTATTTATTTATTGTTTTGATTTTGGGTTTATTGGATTCTTCCTCTGCTCTCCTGTTATGTTAAGTTTTCTTGTTCCCTTTTTTGGTGTAAGTTTCTGTTTTGAATGCAGATTTATTGTTTTGTCTTGAGCGCCATTTCCTTCGGCTGATTGTGTATCTTCTCTTCATTTGGAGAGCCGTATGTCCGGAGCTGTGCCATATGTGAATTCTTAGTAGATTTCTTTCCTCTTTATCTTAATATTTCCTGCTTTTACCTTTTACCTCTTCATTGTATAGGTCAGGTAGAAAAATAGTTATCTGTAAAACAAAAAACAAAAAAAACAATCACTGATGATCAATATTTATTAGTTCAAACTCACATAAAATATGCTTTATTTGCTACATATAGATGTAAATAAAAGGAAGAAAAGCACTGCAAGCTACAGCGCTGCAGTGAAGAACCATTACCGCCACCTACTGTTTGGTGGTGTTATTGCAGATGCAAACGATAATGGACAAGCATAACTGGGGTTTTTTCTGATTTATTTTTTTTTGCAATCAAAAATGCTTCATTTTGTGGAGACTTTTCAGAAAAAAATGCAGTGCAATTTGTTGAGATTTATATATTTTTTTTTGTGTAGTTTTGCAAGAAGACAATGGAAAAAAAATGCAAATCAAATTGCAATGTTTCTTTTATTAAAGACAAAAAAAAAGATGTCATCTCCATTTTAACATATAGTTGGCTTGAAAGTTTACTTACAGTCTCAAAACGTTAAACATAAAGTGCATCTAAAATGCATGTTTTTCAAAGAAATTATGAAAAAAAATGGCAATTTCTTAGAACAGTATGAAGATGTAACAAACTGAATTTGCAGCTTTATTTTTATATAACTAACTCAGTCATAGTAGAATATTGTTAAAACCTATTCAGCTTTTGCTGCAATTAAGAACTAACCTTCTCACTGTAGCATTGATGAGAGGAGTTTCTTTCTGTCTTTAACAGAGGATGTGTAGAAAGTTTGGAGAGGATGACCTGGAAGATGTCTCTTCTTTGTGATAACGCAAAGATCCCACTTACACACTAAAGTTTCCTGCAAGAAAAAGAAAAAAAATAGAGGTGCCAATTCAAATGCATGTAAATGTACCTGAATGTATAATACTAATAATAGATATTTGCAGTCAGTTATAATATGTAGTTTTGAAATTCAATCGGCACTCCCACACGTCTTAACTGTGAACTTGACAAGTCAGGAGCCTCCATCAATGTTGTTTCTGTCATGAGTAATTGATGCAGTTTTTAGATATTCTGTTAGAAAAGTGGCTTTTGTTTGTGCTGCACCACAATGTTGAACGGTGTACAGAATCAATGACATCACCGTGCAAAACATTTGGAAAGTGTTTTGCACGGTCTTTTGCTGTTATTTGAGTTAACAGACACGGGTTTTACCAATCTGTGAAAATATGAAAGCAAACTGCTGTCATCTGATAGCCGGACTGAGCTAGCATAAGTAGTTACGCTTCCAGAACTCTGGGACTTGTAGTTCTCTTTCTCTCCATTTTGCTTAAGTAAATCTTTATTATACGTTAATAATAGCATCTGTGTGCCCAAAAATTATGGAGATGTTGTCATAAAATAAAGAAATTACAACCCTCTGAAAATATTGCATACTTTGGTTGAATTTGCATTAGGGCAGGGCAATTAATCGTAATCAAAGTAACATGTTTAATTAATCGTGATATTGATTTGGGATCATATCGAGCAGCTCTAATTTATATTAATAATTGCGATCGGAAAATAACAAATTCCTGTTGGGACTGCTATATGTAGCCTCTGTGATTACATGTTACATCAAAGAATAAATCAGGCTTTAGCAGTTGAGTGTCTATTTGTATATTACTATTCACCTCCTGTCCTTCTGCATTTTTACTTTCATGTACTGTAGACTTAAGTAAAAATGGGCTACTGTTTGGAAAGCCTCTCATGCTGAAAATAGCAGCAACATTTTTGCCACATTTAGCTTTAATGTTTTAAAAAAAAGTGGTGTGGCTTTTCAGAAGTCACTTTTTAGCACATTTACAATAATATTTGTTAACTTTAAAATATAATAAATCAGGCTAAAATTATATACACACACACACACACACACATATATATATATGTCAGACAGTCTGTCATCCATACTCAACTCTCACACTGTAAGCATGTTGTGAGTGTATCTTTCCAAGGGCCTAGATGTTTAAATTAATTATTAGCTTTATAGTGAACCCTGAGGCTGCGCAGGCAGCTAATCCCTGCAGAGGGCTAATCCGACCCCACATTACAGAAAATCAATGTTGGTCTTTGGTGTAGGCATGCCATCAGGGCACGGGGACACATGTCAGACAGGCCTCCTGATTTTTTTATGAGGTGTGTTTTTTGAAGTGGTAGAGCCAGCGCTGGATGCTCGAGGTGGCCAGAATTGAAAAGAATATCCGGAAGCAATAAAGAAAGGCTTATATTTCTCACAGGGTGCCAGTGATGCAAGTGTGTGGTTTTATATTATTTCATCTGAAAATAAACCAAACTGAAAGAACACATTATTTCCCAAATTTTAGTTTTATGTATTTATAATGATATAAATCATAAAAATGACCAAAGTAACATTGATAAAATTAAACATCTTTATACTTTGTGTTGTTTAGTTATATGCCACCACAAAATACTGCATGTCTGTGTAACAATGAGCTGTAATCTCTGATGATAGACACGTGTTAGATGAGTGTCCTGCAGTCATCAAGGATTTGAAGAGATTCAGTTTGTGATTAAGTTATCTGAGTTATGTCATGCTTGTTATTTCCACCACTATAGTGGTTGAGGATTGGTGTCAATTGAGTCTCTCTGTAAACATGAGGCTATGGAGTTCACTTCATAATTTGATGAAAGGAATGGTTTGCAGCAGTCATTTTGAAAATGTCAATTTGCGTCTTTTTAGTAATAAATCTTATCCTATGACCCAAAATGCGAACATCCTATTTGGTCTTGGCAATGATAAGGACAGTCTGTGATTTGAGATCAGTGCAATATCTTGTCAGATTTCATACATGGTAGATATTGAAACCACCATTCATTTTCTTTTACTCTGTCAGGTTTTAATACCATGCAGAAAAGATATGAATATTTCTCATTCCTCGGTCTCATTTCATATTCTCAACTGTCTGTCAGTAATTGGAGGATAGAGTGCGAGAGATGATCTGACCCAGTCCCCTACTTTTTTTTTTTGCACCTCTCATTCTGCTTATTAGTTTTGGCTTACCAGCTTTCTCTCTCCGTCACTGAGACTGGCAGCTGATGATAATAGATTTCATAATGTGTGGAGCTTCATTCCAATCTCCCCTGTGTTTCTCTTTATGGGAGAGCAAAAAATGTCAAGCCCAGTCAGTCTATTCATTACTTCTGTTGCGATATTAATGAGACGAACGGTGCTGTCTCAGGCCTTTTGTGACATGATTCAAAGTCTTGTTCAGGAAGGCTTATCTGTTTGCCTCTAAAGTTAACACAGGCATTCATTTCCACTTACACTATGGCAGTTTCAGTTTGGAAGGCCAACAAAAGTCAGATATATGTGTGTGTGTGTGTGTGTGTATATATACATATATATATATATATATATATATATGTATGCAATGATGAGCTAATCAGATGCTATCCTGTCAATAATGGCCCTTTTAGATCACTTCATTACAAGATTTAACTCGCTCAGCAGTTGTTTGGTGCATTTACAACACATGACTGAAACACTGACACAGTTGTTGCTGTGTTTGTTGAGCACTGGTCATCATGAAGTGAAAGCTTTGTGTACTGTCAGTGGCTTGGGTCGAGTGCCACTAACGAGGAAATGACGTTCATAGAAAATCTTGTGTCTTGTCATGAGACCAGTCGATTTGACCATTTGCCTCCCTCAACTAACTAAAGCACTGTGGAGCTATTCATCATGACTTTGTTGTATTATTCTGGCTTTGTTCAAACTGAGACGTTTTTAAAAGTTTTATTTTACGTATCTTAAGATAACATTGCCATCAAACCAAACTGGTCGGACTAATGTTGTACATCTTATATTGATTTATATAACGGATATAAGGCAGCATTTCTGTGGAAGGATGATTTAATTCTGCAGATCATCATCTGCTACTGCTGCACAATTCTGTTTAATAAAACCAGTAAGAAATATCTTGTGACAGCAATAACTGTGCCACATTGTCAACATATGGGGCACATAGAAAACAAAATGTGAAAAAACAAAACAAAAACCATGATAATAATGTAAATAATCTTTTAATAATCTTTTTGTTTGTTGTGGCTCCTTAATTGGACAATTAGTACTTACTTTTAATTACTGGTGACAGTAATTTAAGATTAAACTGATGCAAAATGCAGAAGCTGTGTGTGACAAACTATGATTCAGTAGTTTGCAGAACCACAATTAGTAGAAATAAGTTGAGGTAAAGATTTTCTCTGATTTAATCAGTCACTTGCATGGTTTCAGAGGAGTGACTTTAAATTAATTCAGTCCTTGCCCCACCACACCATTTCATCAGGTTGAGATATTTGAGATCTTTGACTTGGCTTTTTTTTTTTTTTTTATTCTTTTTGTTTTCCAGCCATTCTGTTGAAAATTTGCTGTCAGTTTCAGCTAACTTCTTCCTTTGAAGTGATGACCTCATATTTGACTCTAGAAGACATTGGTAAACTGAGGATTTCATCACCTCTTCACAGCTGTGCTTGACAGTTGGTGTGAGGTGTTTGGTGGTAATATGCTTTGTAAGCTTTGTAACCCTAAGCCATGCTAACACGCTTTTTTTGTGTCTTTTTTTTTTGAATAAGAGGCTTTCTCCATTGTGCAACCTTGTGGTGAAGTTGTCATATTGTCCACTGTTAGGTCCATTTTTCAATAATCTTGCTCACAAGTAATCCAGGGTTTTTCATCAGCAGCAACTTAATGCCAGTTATCCTCTGAAGTCGGTGTTCTTTTAGAAAGAAAACAATAATGATTATTTTTACATTGTCTATTGATGTTCATCTGAGGTTATATTTACCTTATTTTAAAATCTGGTAAGGACCAGATGATTTCCCATATTATGTCCTGGCCTAGCTTAAAGTCTTAGAATTGAAACTTTCTTTTTCATCTTAATCATGCATTTCACTTTTGGTAAACACAGCATAAAAAAGATAAATATTTAAAATACTAACAGTCGTATGTCATGACTGTAAGGAATAAGGAGAAGGTAATTCATGACATTTTGGGAGAAAGTTCTTCTTATTCACAGATGGCAGAGTTGCATATTCATTTTATATGGCTTTGATTAAAGGTTGTGAGCGAGAGGAGACATTTCTTTTGCTTTATGGGGCTCTTTGCCAGCTTGGCACAAGCACTAGCATTTAAATGTCCATTAACAACCTTTTAACTGTCAAGATTTTTTGAAATATGGATATTTGCTTTCCTTGCTGCTTCATAGCCACCAAAATTACTTTTAATAGCACAAGTGTTTGTATTAATATGTTCCTCTATGAACTGGAGGCTAGCTGCATGCCATTCCAGTGCAAATGAGTTTGACAATGATGTCTGATTAGGAGTGCAAGGGGAGATTAATTGATGTTACTTCTCCTCATTTGTTATCACTCTTTTAGTGAACTGACTGACTACAGCATGTGATAAATAGAGGGAAACCTCTGCATTTCCTGAGTGTGACACTATCTAACTATTCGTCAGCCTATCTTGCTGTTGATACGATGTCTCTTCTGACAGCACATCCAAAGTCAGCGTCTTAGTCCTGTGCAATTTCAGCAGGAGTGGGGAAGGTGTTTGGGATCTGCATTTTAATCCTGACCTGTTTAATGTTTGCCCCCTGACAATCTGGGCCAGACATCATTTTAATGGTATGTACAGTGATAAAGCCAATAAACTGTCAGGATGATTGATAATCTGAGCATTATAGCAATATGACTTTCCAGTTCTCCTCTGCGCTCCAATGATGGTTTCCAAATTGAATTCTTTATATGTGTGTGTGCATGCTTTTGTGTATGTACACATGTGCATTCACATGGCATACGTGTGCGTGTGTGAATTTGCTGAACCTTAGGTGAGCAGAAAACAAAAGAAATCTTGTTAGTTTCCAGTGAATCAGTTTTTAGTGCTTATGCAATACATTATTTCCAAAATAACAAACCGCATCGGCTGAATAGATTATCTCGGAATGTTTGGCGTGCTTGCCGTATTTATCTGGAAAATAAGGATTAGAGTGAGAACAATTACAAGGATGATTACCATATTTCTTCTGTTAAATAAATGATATGAAACCTTGCTTTCCTGTGGGTGTCAGAAGTGGTGAATATATGAGGCAGCTGTGCGAGTGTTTCATATCAAACGTGGCTTATTTTCGTCTACTAGGAAGAGAGGTGGAGTAAGGATGCTTTTCAAGTCTTGACTTATGAACTTGTCCAAACACAGGTGGACATTGACGTGTAACAGATGCAATAGAGGCAGTCAGACGTAAATTTAAGCCAGTCTTCAATGTTAGTTTGAGAAATTGTCTTTTTTTTTCTATGCAGGTAGTTTTCACCTCTTTAACTTCTTCAGTTCTAAGGACGCCTTGTATCATGGAAGCTAGTTTATTCAATTCAGTTCAATTTTATTTATATAGCTTCTATTTACCATAAAGTCATCTCTAGGTGTTTCTGAGAAACCCAGAGCATGACCCCCAAGCACATGGCAAAGCCTAACAGCGAGCAAGAAAAAACTCCCTCTTGGGAGGAAACCTTGAGCAGGACCCGGCTCAGTTATAGGGGGGACCCTCCTGCCAATAGCCAGCTGGGTAAAGCAAGAAATGAGAACGGAGACAGGACAGTGAAGATGACAGAAAGAGAGAGAACAGGTACAAAAATATAAAACATGCTCAGTGTACAATAGGACTCCTCTCAGCAGTCTAGGCCTATAGCAGCATAAGTAGGAGGAGGTTTAAGAAGCTTTATCAAAAACGGAAGGTCTTAAGCCTAACCTTAAATGATTGAGGGAGGCTGCCTCCCAGACTGAAGTTGAGAGTTGATTCCATAATAGAGGAGCCTGATCTCTAAAGGCTTATTAGGACAGGAGCTGTATCATGCAAGGCTTTTTGTGCAAAAATTTGATTTTGATTCTAAATTTTACAGGGAGCCAATGTAATGAAGCTAGAATTGGTGGGATGTGATCTCTATACCCAGTTTTGGTTCGTACTTGTGCTGTAGCCTTCTGAACCAGTTGAAGGTTTTTACAGCAAGAAAATAATGTAGTACAATAATCCAGCCTAGAGGTAACAAAGGCGTGGATTATTTATTTCTGCATCCTCCTCAGTCAGGATGCTTCTAATTTTTCTGATATTATGCAAATAAAAGAAAGCTGACTTTGTGATCTGTTTCAGTTGAGAGTTAAAAACAAATCATCAAAAATGACACCAAAGTCCCTAATAGTATAGCTAGAGGCTAAGGTAACGTGATCTAAATTAACTGTGCCGCTTAAGAGTCCCTCATGGAAGTGCTTGGGACAAATTACAACTTCAGTTTTATCTGAATTAAGAAGCAGGAAATTTCCAGGTCTTCACATCTTTAATGCATGCATCTAATGAGGCTATTTGATTAGCTTCATGCGGTCACAGCGATAAATACAGAGTATCATCTGCAAAGCAATGAAAACTTATGTCATGCTTAATCATGATGTTTCCTAAAGGAAGCATGTCTTGTCTCTCAGGCCCTCTTCTTAAAGATGAAGATTAGGAAATGTTGATAGTGTTACCTATAGTTACCTGCTCTTATCTATTAATAAGAATGTTGTGGTCAGATGCTGTACTGAGATCCAAGAGGACAAGAACAGAGATGGATCCACTGTCAGAAGCTTCGAGAAGGTCATTGGTGACTTTGACCAATGCAGTTTCTGTGCTATAATGAGGTCTAAAACTTGATTGAAGCTCATCATTTATATTGTTTCTACAAAGATAATCATTTAGCTGATTTGAAATCATTTTCTCAAAAACTGTAGAAATAAAAGGAAGGTTGGAAATAGGACTTTGGAATCTGACGATATAGCCAGCTAAAGACATCTTTTTGACATCTTTAAACCTCCTACATACGTACACCTACATTTCCAATAATAAGGGATGCATTGACAAGATCCAGGATTACACATCCAATCATGGGAAAAATTTATTTAAAAGCTTAGAAGGAATAGCGTCCAATAAACATGTAGCTGGCTTAGAGTGAGAAATAACTGAGGTTAATTTACAAATATCAATATGAGAGAAGCACTCTAAGTAAGAAACAGTTTTAACATCAGGTCTTAATGTTATTTTTTTTTAATATCAGCTTAAGTTCACTATGCTTGCTATTTGGAGGCTAATAGTAATTGGTTTGAAATTGACAGCATATGCAAACCTGTAGAACAGTCTGTGTCTTTTTCTATCTGCTACAAAGTCAGAGGAGTACTGCCTCTGACTGGCAGTCATAGAAAGCTCTTTGTTTTATGTAAATGGTGATTGATGACATGTCTGGCACAGCCTGCAGTTTTTGACAAAAAGTATTGATGGCTGCTCTCAGTAAAGTGTTAGTCCAGGTGACAGAGCAATCCATTTTAAGATGAATGTGAGAGCAGTAGAAGCAGAGAGACTGAAACGGGAAAGTCATCAGCACTTTCTGGAACGAGTTCTGTATTTATAACTCCATGATTGTAGGGTCTCAAGCCACAGCATCACAGTGGTGTATGACAGCAAAAATGCACTGAGCATGCCATGTTCTGATTGGCCAGTTGTTTGTTGATGCTTGGAGCCTGCTGTGCATCACTGCCTGCAGCTCGATTCCCATCCCGTGATCCTGCAAGAACCCTAATGTTTGGAGATTCATGTGTTTGTGAGAGTAGAAAGTCTGTCCTCAGCATGCAGTGAGCTACAATTAACGGATTTTACAATACATGAAAGAAGTTATTGAAGAAGTGTAGATTTTTAGTGACTTGTCCTAGGGGCTAAGCCTGATACTGTAATAAAAACTGCAACGTGTGTAAAAATGGGAAAAGAAATGCAAACTAAGAAGGTTGCTCTTGCGTTCCTCTTAGATTGCTAACTAGTAGCTTAGATAGGTGGTAGTCGCTGGCAGCAATAACGAACCTTTAAGGAAATGATCCACAATACGTGTAGGCTTATTCTTTGAAGTTAAAGTCAATTATGATAATAATAAAAAAAAAAAAATCATAATAATAGTAATTTAGTAATTGGAATTCAATAATTTTCTTTCCCCAAAATCTTTTTATGCCATTAACAAAAGCTTGTTATGAAGATTAAAATAAAAAAAACATATGTGATTTTATAAAGCTCTTCTGGCACACACATGCAGTCATATTTCATAATATTTTGCCTTTGCATGTCCTGAAAGGTGCTTTATAAATCCAAATGTATTATTACTATTATTATAATTGAAAAACAGGTTTGTTTCTGACCTTAAACAAAACAAAAAAAAAAGTTTTCCAGGAATCCTTGAATCTTGAACACTGTGATTCAAATAGACAACATTTTCTAAAGAGGTTGGATGACTTAGAGACCATAGTTAGATTAATAATTCACTTGCATGAGCTAGTATGTGGGCCTTTTCAGTTACGTGATCTGAAATTAGGTTAAAGCTACAACGGGATGTCCATGTGTCTTTAGTTGTAAGATTGATGAAATGTGCAAAACATCACCATTGCAATGATTTTTAAAATTTTTTTTATTCATTTATTTTTCCCCATTTTGTAACTGTGTCCTTTTGTTTGTCTTCCTGGCTTTTGCAGTGACAGGAAAAGAAGCAACTTCTCTGAGCTTGAAATTTTGTTTTGATGGTCCTGATGCTCGAACCAAGTCATCTACAATGTACTTGATACAATTTGATTATTTTGTGCAGATGTGTACTTCTTGATAAATGACATTATTGAACATTTTACATTTAAGTTGTTTAATAATGACAGTATAGGTTGATGTTATTTATGTTGAAGCAAAGATGGAGCAAAGTATTTTTATTGTATTGCTGGAAATTCCTAAAACTAATGCTTTTACTACAGAGGACTAGAAAAATGTAACCAGTCATTTAAAAAAACAAACAAACAAAAAGCAACAACAAAAAAACAAAACCAACAACAACAACAACAAAAACTGCTGTCAGTCAGTCAGTCAGGCCTCATTTAGTGCCTGTGGGACCGGTGAGAGATTTTACAACCACTGGATTTGTTTGAGTAAGATTATGGTTCCATGAACCACAGGGCCAACTCCCTCTCCTGCACTTCATCTCCTCTCTGACTTTGGGATGAATGTGAATTTACATTTGCTCTTTATACTTTTACACTCCACAGCACTGTAATTTTACTAATGGAGGTACTATCAAAGCAGTTTACTTTTGGATCTATACAGTGTAGAATATTCAACAGGCAAGCCATTTAAACATCATTTGTTTGATACAACGAGTCTGCATGTATGAGGAAAGTATAACAAAAACTACTAAAAATGGACCTGGTGTTGACTTGTGTCTGACAAAACCAGATTTAACAGATGCTTCAAGGGGACCTTAACCCATGAAATCACGCTGTCCTGTATCAAGAGCCCAACCCTCTAACTGCTGTATAAATAGATTCTCGTGACAGCGTAATTCATCTCTGGCCATGAAAACATCAGCTTTAAAAGACAGCTCAGTGAGACCCTGCGCTTGTTAGGGGCCAGATCAGCAGCCCAGATGCCTTGGATGTAAACTCATGAAGAGAAGATTAATTTATCTGTCATCCCTGACTTTGACAGTTGTTGTAAATTTGAGTCTGGCCTCTGCACACGGAAGGAAGGGGGGGGTGGGCGAAGGGGGGAGAAATAAGAGACGAGTAATGATATGGAGAGGACTGTGAAGTGAGAGGATGGCATTAACGAGGTAGGGTAGGGATGAGTGTGTGTCAAAATGTTCAAACATACAGTATTGACAAAGGAACTCTCTCACTCGCTTCTGCTGTGCACCTGGACCACATTTACAGCTGCACCTCTCCAGATGAAGTGCTTGGAAACCTATTGTTAGAAGATTCTAGCAAATGTCTAGCACCCTTCCTTCTCGCTATTTTTCCCCTGCTGTTCTTTTCAAGATGGTGGCCACATAAGGCACATTGGAAAATGAGTAGCAGTGGTGTCAGGGAAGCCATTTGGGGTCTGATTGATGGTAGCAGGCGAACCACAGCAGCCATGTTCTCTGATCTCCCTTCTGCACGCCGAGAAACATAAGTTATATATTTATTTTTTTTCTTTTCAAGAAGTTAAGGACACTGCTAGACAAAGTGCATTATATTTCTCACCATATCTATAGCAGGGTGTCAGAAAATAGTTTCTCATGCATGCACATCTTTAGAGTTTGAGAAGCTAACTTTGGAAGAATAAGTGGGGTGGGGGGGAGACTACTGATAAACCCTCGCTTACTATTCAAAACATGCTGAATATAGTTTTTTTTATGTAAACTGTCATTTTGAATCATATTGCATAGATAAACTAAGTAATTATTTGGCCTTTTAAAATGTAAACTGCACCATTTATGGCAAGAATACATATATAGGCTTTGCACATTATGCATTTTGCATGGAAAGTAACTAAATCCTCTTAAAGTTTTCAGTCCAACCCCCCTTTTTTCACAGATATTGGTGCCAGCAATGCAACGTTTTTTTGTTTTTTTTTTAGATTTTATGGAGCTACAGATGTGGGCATGGTTATGACCTTGTGCATAAATGCAAGACTGGTGCTGTCAATAAAGAACCCCTGTGACCTCAGGGCCTGCTCAAGAATTATGATGTCTCTGCCTCTATCTGACCCATCCCTCTTTTTATCTGAAGCCCTGTCATGAATGCCACTGCATTTGCAGCAACTATCATTTTAACTAGTACATGCTTTGCTTTACTAATTTATTTCTTTGAGCATCTGACAAGTATTTACTTTCAAATAATCCACTTTTCATTGGATTTGCTATACGTATAATCGCACTGAATTGTATGCACAAAACATAAAAGTGAATCACTTAATTTGGTTTATGTGTCTGATTGGACCTAAGGGGTTTGACAAATATAGCTCAAGATATCTTGAGCTTTTATTGAGGATTAGCATGCAAATAGGCTTTTGACTTGATTTGACAGACCTTACTTACCCCTGGAGAGGGCCAGCCTCGAGTCATGATAAATATGGTGACTTAACAGTCTCTCCTCCTCCCCTTTTGTCTGTCAAACCCCACAGCTGTGGACTTAGGAACTCTTTTCACCTAAAAGGAAATCAAAAAGATAATCCAGAGTTTGATGTTTGGAAAACTCTTGTGTCGGAGGGGAAAAGGGGTCACCGGTGTATAGGGCAATGGGTTTAAGCTGTAAACCCTTTACAAAAGGTTCTGACAGAGTGAGTTCCTCCTCAATCCCTCTAAGTGTATTTGGAAAGTTCTGAGCACCTTCTCTGTGCTTGACTGAACCAACTCAAGAATGGGGAGATCAAGAAAATCAGCGGAGCTTAAGAAGAAGTTTAATTTTTCTACGAAAACAAATTTCTGTTATCAGTCAGTGAGGTGAAATTGAATCTTCTAACCGACTTTATGATTGTTTGTCAAAATTCCTCTGGATTATTCAAACAGCTACCTGGCTTTGAGTGACAATCCTCTCATCATTTTGTCATAACTAATTGTTTGAATTGTCTGGGTTGTTGGAATCTTTTTTTAAAAGCGGATGATAAAAGTGATTAAAGGTTTGTTTGGAAATCGCAAAAAAAAGTCTTGATTCAGCTTATTTTACTTCTGAGTGCTAATGCATAAAGTTGATCTTGAGGGTGGGCAAATCTGGAGAAGTGAAGCAGTGCATATCAGTACGATACATTTTCGTTGTCTCCCTTGGAGAAAAATGAGGGTAATAACGGAGCTGACTGGCTAATTAACCTTTAAGTCTTTTGTGAGGTTAGACCAACTGTAGTACCCAAGTCTTACCATAAAACTAATATGTATGTGTGTGTATATATATATTTACATATTTTATATTTTTTTAACCTTGCCAGGAGAGTTAAATGTCTACAACAACATCAGTCCTGATGTTGCAAAACTTGCTTTTGTGCTGCATTTTAATGGGGAAATGAACAAGATCAGCATTATCAATGAACAATGAAAGTTTTTGCCTTTTTCTTGGGAAACTGCAATGTTTTTTTTTGTTTTTTTTTTTTGCAGTGGGCCAACCAGATTGCAGATTTCTGGAAATTTGCAATGTAGAAGTCTTTTGTCAAAATCCAAGAAGGAAATTAAGATGGCTTGGCCATCTCTTGAAGACCCTTTATCTCAAGGCATTTGCAGTTCAGTAATTGTCTGTGCTGGATATTATACCCGCAACAATGATGGCTGTTGACTGTGAGGAGCTTGGATGCCAGTAGCTTTGACATGATTCTTTGAACCCCAATTGTCCTAGCAAGCAGCATCTACATACTTACACACTGACACACACACACACACACACCATATTTCACTTGCTGAAACCCACACAGCAAATGACCTCTCCCTCCGTCTCCGACAGTTTCATGCAATTGTCAACTACAGTATTGCTTTAATGCACATTTGCTTACCATAAGAATGTAATTTTCACTGATAAGGTACCAGAACTTGGCAGGGAATGCGGGGGGTGAGGAGGTGGGGGTGGTTGGTGGTGGTGGTGGGGGGGCATTTGTCTTTTGGTGCCAAAGCTCCCATCCAGGATGATCTAGGGGCTCGCCCTTGGGGACGGCTCAGGGCTGAGTGGGCCAAAGTAATGTCATGCTGTGGAAAAATGATTAATATGTCGCTGTATATCCTTTATTCCACAAGGCAATGAAGGTTGCACAGCAAAATGTGGTCAGATAAGTGGCACAATAGAGCATATTTAGATTTCATTATATCACATTAGGGTTTTGCTAGATTGCCTCATCATTCTAATTTGGAGGTAGAAAGCAGAGACTAGGCAAGTAAACATGTTTAATTGAGTAAATTAACATTTGCTAAGCACTTTTCCTTTTTTCTCTCTTTCATTTTTCTATTTGAGTTTTTGTGACAGTTGTGTCCAGACTATTGATTTGCATTGAGCTAGACTTCTGGGATCTATGTACCATTTTAAGGTGGTATGCAGTGCACATAAAATACCCAGGGTGAATATCAGAGCTGAGAGCCTCACCATAAATACTCGGGTCAGAGCTGTTAGCTATAATGCTTCTCGTCGAGGTCTGCCTTCTCTTTTTAGTTTTTATCCTCTCATCATGGGGTGAGTGAGAAGCTGATACAGGCAGCAATGCTGTAGTGTTATACAATAACAGATTGGAAAGAGCAAGAAAAGCAGCAGAAAAACACACTCTGAAGTGTGTGTGAATCCATAATAGTGCCACTTAATGACACAAACTATCTTCCCTTGCTGACGGAGAGAGGATAAGCTTCCTCAGAGGGCCCACTGTTACAAAACAGAAGACAGTAGGGCTTTGACAGCTCCAAGTGTCTAGGGCCAGGGAAATAATTGATAGCAGGCTGCCTGCATCCAAGGTCCTTTAGCAGTAATTGCAAGCAGAATCTGACTCTCTGATCTCACCAGTGGTATTGGCTATGCCAGAACAGCCTGGCTTTGACAGATTGCCTTCCTGCAGTAATAACTTAGGCATGTTCTCTGTTTTCTCACACAAGGCTATACAGCACTGTCTCCACCACAGAACTAGCCCAGAATCATCTTTGATTATTTTAGATTTGTATTTTTCTTTCAGCTCTTGGCAGATTTTTTTGACAGGATACTCTTCGAGTAATGGTTTTGCCTGTAGCCATCTGTTCTCCATATTGGTTTCCATTATAATATCTTCACATTATTGTAAAAAAAAAAAGAAGAAAAAAAGTAAAAAGTACTGTGCATATGTTGACTTACATTAGCAAGAGAGAATACACTCAACAAAAAACAATTGGTTTTAACAGATTTCTGTCTTTGTGAAATCAGACATTTAGAAATCTTAAAAAGAATGAAGTAACTATTTAAGTTGTGAGAAGAAAATCTGTTAGTTTAGAAAAAAAAAGATGAATTTCCAAACACCTTCCATTGCCATGGCTCTTCTCTTCAATGACAGCCTGAAGGCTTTATGACCTTTTGAGGGACGGCCCTCTTCCTGTTTCCCTGCTTCTCCTTGTCTCTTCTAGCTCTTCCTCTCTTGCTCAGTGGCACTCTTCCACGCTCGCCGTCTATACTGTAAAGCACTCAGGGATTTATTGTCACCTGGAGTTTTCTTGATGGGGTATAATAATACTGTGCCTTTCTCACCCGCTAAGGTGGTAGAGTCCCCTCCCTCTGCTGATGAGAGCACCCCTGAGGGCTGCCCTGTGTGCGCCTGTGTTCTGTGGCAGACTTATAAGCCTGGCAGCTCCACCCCATGGCTGTCCAAACAAGGTTTCTCAACAGGCGCCCACATCAAAAAGAGCAATACACGGGAGCTGCAGGAAAATGAAACGGCAGGATGTTGCCTTTAGTTATTTATTTATTTGTCTTTTCACAAGCAGAAGAAAAGATTTAAACAGCCTTTGAGCTCTTTTGGCATCTTTAAGTTTTATTTTTTTCTCCGTGGAAGTTTGGTTTGCCAATAAAACACTGAATTGTTGCTACTGCTAATTACAGCTAAGTAGTTTTGTGTTCATAGTTGCCAGAAATAATTCGAAGCAGGACTGATGAGAGTAAACACTGAAGTGATTTCTGAATGAAAATCATTAAAGGAATGGAAGTGTAAATAGACACGATCCCCATGACACCCCGCTGCAGGAAATGGGATACCGTGGTTAGTGCTTTACTGCCAACGTCTGCCAGTTAATCTAGTTTAATCTTTAAATAAAGGCTTAAATCAATGCAAATAAACATTTGTAAATGAGTCTGGGAATAAGACGCGGGAGAAAATATCAAACACAATATGAAGAAAGTTTCGGTCCCTCAATGCCTCAAAGCGCACTTTCAGCTCAGCGGGTGAGTTGCAAAGGCGACTGAAGAAAAATAAAAATAGCATCTCCCCTTAAAAACTCATAATTAATAAAAGATCCGTGAATGATCCTTAAACCAGGGAGGACACAGAAGACAGCTTGTCAGGTCAGGGTGGGATAAACTGGTCCCAGCTTCCTGTCCTCTGTGAGTATCAAGATAGATGGGTGCGTCATGCTGCTTTGAAATGTCTAAACATAGACGTTTTAAAGGTGGACGCAATGTGAAAATGTAAATAAACTTTATTGGAACTTGGGGTCAGACTGAGGTTGGATTTATGGTTTTGGCATTCACCCTTAGACCCATCCGTCATCCATTTGCCCTACCAAGCCCCTCAGTTCCAGCTCCTCCTGCTTGAGCCAAGTCCCCCCACCCCCACACCCTTCCCCCGCCACCACCACACTCCCCAGATCACAAGACCCTCAGCTGAACTATAGCCGACCTGGTGGATCCAAGGCCAGCTGGGCTTCAGATGCCATAATAAGAACCATTCACTGCCTTTAATGATTGTGTGACTATTGGGCCGACCCCTCCATCACCTTCTCTTTCAATCTCTCTGATCATATGTTTTTTCATCTATGTTCATCTAACTCTGCTATTAATTTCTTTGTTTTTCCCTCCAACCTCCTAAAACTGATCAAGTTTCGGTTTTTTTTTCTTCTGGGGTTGTGGGTGCTGAAGGATGCGATTTCGTGCCAGCATTATTTGGGAGGTCTTGAGGGACATTTTGAGTTTAGGCTGTCTTCACGCTGCAGCAGTGTCATACCAGAGTCTGTGTTCACTTATTTACGGCACAGATGCTTGTCATTCCAGTGTTCCCAAATTATCAAGACATAACAGGACCCTTGTCATCAACCCACTAAAACATCTGACTGTTGCCCTGTAGCTGTTTTGTTTTTGGGTGTATAACAATTGTATTAGAGCATTAAATTTGCAAGTTTTCCATTGTGTGTTGCAATGAATTACATGAATGGGATTTATGTGTTTAATATCAACACAAACTGAAAACTAAAAGGGTGCTCTGAGAGCATAGACTTCCTCCATGGCCTTAAATCTATTCTTATAGTTAAAGTGACACAAAATAAGTTTTGCAGTTTTTAGATGTGGAGGTTGAGCCACTTTTATGACACTGTCCATGACTCTTGTTCAGTCTCTTGCTCAGTCACTCATGTTTTCATCCTTGCTTCTTTCATTGTTTGGTCCCTCATTCTGCTCTGGCTTTGTTTTATAACTATTGTTGACCATTATTGTTACTGTATTGTATGTTCAAGAACTAAATATATATGTGTGTGTCTGTGTATATATATGTATATGTATATGTGTG
>JBAMYA010000007.1:9585465-9599814 GCA_037176975.1 Arrhamphus sclerolepis
CCCCCCCCCCCCCCCCCCCCCCCCCCCCCCCCCCCCCCCCCCCCCCCCCCCCCCCCCCCCCCCCCCCCCCCCATTAATCAAAGTTTTCCATGCAGCTATTAACAGCTGCTGGCCCTGGCCTCTGTGTGGGACTCTGTGTGTTTATTGTGTGGCAATGAGCAGGAAGTTGGTCCACAGAGAGATGAGTGTGACGTGTCTGAGTTTGTCTTGTAAAAATGCAGCTGTCCAGGACATGACAGCTACAGCGTTAGAGGGCCCATTACGGGGTGTAGAACATTTCCTGGGAAATGGCTTGAAAAATGACAATGCAGCCTGTGCAGTATTAATTGCTACACAGCCACCATAAATAAGTCAATAGGCTTTAAGAGAGGAACAAAGTAGAACAGTGCTGGTTATCCATTGATCATAAAACAGAAGAACAACATTAAAACCTCACGCATCAATTATTTTCATTATGCTCTTTTCTCAGTAATTTGGATTTTTACATTTCATGTTTATTTCACACCATTGTATTTTTTTTGTCCTAACTGTGGCTTATCGTTTTACCATGAAAACTGCTGCCTAGCTGAGAATTCAAGCAATATTGACATTCATTCTGTGAGTCAGTGCCTTTGTTCTCTGTGAACTTTGTGACTCTTTCTTGTTAAATGTTGGATATTTGTACTTCAAAGGACCAGCTTTGGTTTGCAAATGAAATCTTGAACATGCACTGGACTCCCATTTAGTTGCAAATTAACAGTTCTTTGTTGAGAAGCTGTTGGCACTTGTTTGGCAAACCGTTTTCGTGTAATGAATAGCTTACACATGTCATCAGTTTACAAGGCTAGCAGAGTGAAAAGAAAACAGCATGCTTGCAGTCACAAGCTTGCAATTGGATAACACTCATTTTTTGTTTACTGGATGTCTTTAGTGTAGTTATGTAACAAGAGCCATGCTTATATGCTATCTTCGATATGCATTTTAAAATTAGCAAAGTTTTAGCCATTTTTCCTTAATCATATACTATTTTTTAAGGTATAGTACTATTATTACAAATAGAAGGTTTTTTGACTGAAGTATGTGGAACTGCTAAAATACTGTAACTACACTTCATACAACAAAAAAAAGAGTTAGAATGTAGAGTAAAAACATTTTCTTGGCCTCATAGTTTGTCTATTTGTTTCTTAATTTCCACACATAGAAAAGGAGTAACGAGGGTGAACACTGCAGCACCAGTGTGTTTGTTCGGCAGTTATTGTTTTCAGGTCTTATTTCTCAGCAAGCTTTTGTCTGATTTAGCAACGGGCATATGTTGTTTAATAGGAAATTAATTCTCACCCCCGCCGCCTATCCCCCAGTAAATCAGGCATGTAAACCAAAAACCTGAACACAGTGAGTAATTAGAATCAAAAGGCCTGGAATCCATAATGGGCCTCCTTCACTCAAAACACTACTCCATAATTGGCCATAAATAAACCCTTGCTGTTTTTGTGTGAGCTGTAAACAGCTGAATGCTTCAATTAAGCAGAAATACACCCGTGCCATGTTAAATGCAGGGTGCTTGGTAGCTGCTGACATATGGATATGATCTGCTTTTTCCTCCTCATTCCAATTTAAGCTTTTTCTGTACAGTGCGTGAGAAGCTCAGATAATTTCTGTTTGCCAGTGTTATATTATAGTGAGTCATAAATAAATGCTCACCTCTTTTAGGTACTAAAAGTTTTCATTAAAGGCACCTGAGTTTTGTTATTGACACTGCAGGTTGCCTATGCAGGAGAACACAATAAAATTTATCAGAGCACTCCTCACCTAATAAATCATCTAAACAGGGGAGACCATATGGCAGATAAGTCCTTGGAAATGTGGCTTCAGCATGTGAAGAGTCAAGTTGCTTGAAATTGGGAAAGATCACGGACTGTTCTCTTTCTTTCCTTCTCTGTCGTCCTCTCCCAGAAAATATCTCCTCGTTATTTTACACACCATTTTCCTGTTCACCTTATCACTTCTTTGGCACTTGTGTTTTTTTTTTTTTTCCACCCAAAGAAGGGAGAAGCAATTCATGGGTGCAAAAGACCGGGAGTAGATATCTCTCTTCCTTCTCTTTCTCTCTTTTTTTTCTGTCTCTCTCTCACTTCCACCTCCTCATCCCCCTCCCCCCTCCTCCTCTGAGTGGGTCCTGGGAGGTGCACAGACTGATGGGAGAGGATGATATATGTAGCGTCTGTGTCCCGGCTCTCCTCTGGCCCTTTGTCATTAATCATAGCCATTAGCTTTTCTCACTGCAGCCTTGTCTGTGCGCTGTTATGAAAAAGCAGCCTTTCTCTCATATCCCACACCAAGAGAGCCTGCTAATACTTCTGCCTCACTGTCACAAGGTTGCATTTTCAGCACACAGCAGACAACTATTGTTATGTAGAAGACAGATATTATTACAAAAACCTGCCATTCCTCACCAGCCAGGACAGTGACATATGGCTGGAGTTATTGAGTGGCTGCAAAGTAGAATTGATCATCTCTATTGATTTTTGCAGATAATACTCTCTCTCTTTATGCTCTTTGTGTCTTTGCAGTGCAGGTTTTTCCAATATACTGACTGTTAAAATATGCATTGACTGAACAATAAAAATGCGGCATACTTCAGTTGTGACATCTGTTTTGGACTGGTTTGAACTAGACCACGATGGATTTAGCGCTGTGGAGAGACTATAGAGACTTGGTTTGGACGGCAAACGTGTGAGCTAATGAGAATAAACAGCTGGCCACTGTGGTGACCATCTAGTGTAATAGAGATGTATGGCCACTGGGTCCTGCACGCCTACTACTCCAACCCCCAAACTGTGCCTGACAGATATACTAAAGCCTCATCAGTCTAGTCCCAGTCACACCAAACACACATGCTTGTGTGTCATATAAGAACTTACACACACACACACACTCACGCATGCACGGACGCCTGAACACAGTACAGGCCTGGTGCAGTAGCAGTCCACATTTTTCCACCATCTCACATACAAAGACACACACATGCAGGCACCAAGCCAGCTCTTTCCACATTAGAAGCTCAGCTCCTCTTTTTTCTCATTTCCATAACTGTATCATCCATACTGTACCTAATGAAATGATTGCAAGTAGTTATTGCTGACTTATTATCTAGACACACAGCTTTATCAAAGTGCTCCATTGATTTAGTGGACTGTGTCTCCAAGAAAACTCCAGGGATATTTCATTTGCCTGGCTATGCCATAATAATGGGAGCCATCTCAGTATACATTATGCATACATAGACCATAGATAATTCAAATGGGAGGAATACATATATTACCGTGGCTCTGAAACCTCTTAGTCTTATACTGTCTATTATATTAGGTAGTAGTGTTTGTTTTGCGCTGCAACTGGATCCCATTACATTGAAATGATAAGAACCTGAACTGCAGCCGGCAACATATACAAATTTGTGTCATAGTTTTCAGCTTTGATAAATCTGAAACACCTTATTCAGCAGGTATTTGTGCTTCCTCTCATTTGACGGTGTTACGTCCACACAAAGAGAGAGCTAGCTCCAGGTGGCTCTGTGCCTCCCTCCAGGGTTTGCAAAATGAGATAAGCATTTGTCTTTCCTATTCTGAAGTGGCTCCTGTTAAGCCCCATACCTGGAAGATGACTGATTTTGACAATACAATTTACATCTCTGTATAAAACAATCTCACACTGCGGCTGCCTATTTACACCGGATTAAACTGTTTGTCTCCGTCACGGGGTAACCACACAATCTATCAGGGCCTCCATGCCTTTTCCAATACCACATTCCCTCTCTTGTCCCTTGAGAGCAGAAAATTGATCCAGAATGCAGAGCGGTGCTCCCTTTTTCAAAATTGCTACAACAGCTTTGGAGGACCTACAGTTATTGAAACATGCAGATGTCAGTAATTTCAATAAAACTGAAATGGTAGTAATGAAAACATCTGACTGAGGGGGCGGCAGCTTCAGGATTTATGGCTGTATTAGAGAGAAAGAGGCTGAGATGACAGTTTTGCAGCATTGCTTGGTGCTGCCTTGTTTCACACACATTAAAGCCACAGATCAATTAGGGTCTGACGCCGTTTGCTTTACCACAGACAGTCCTTTTTACAGTGACATGAAAAATGCATAGGTTCTAAGGAGAGATTTTTGAGCCATTAGCTTCCCTCATCCCCACGTTTCATCTAAGTGCGTACAGTATTTTCAGTGATGTATGACTATAAATTAGACAAAGCTAAGATCCACCCTTTTCTATTTTCACAGCAGAACCTTTGTTTTCTCATTGGATTATTTTATGTGAAAAATGATATAAAATCTTACAATTCCAAGATTTTAGATATTAGGACATCACAAAATAATTGCCTTGTCCTTTCAAGGTCTTAAAATTTGCTTTTCAAAAAAAAAAAAAAAAAAATTCACAGACCATTTAAACCTCACAAAGGTATCACTTCTTTTGGGAAAAAAAAAAGGTCATAAGGTATCTCTTCTGAGAGGTTAAACAGCAGTCAGGTGCTTCTAATCAAATGTCCTTGATTCATTGATCACTATCAGCTGTGACCACATTCTATAAAAGCAGCGTTTTTTGCAGTTTGTTGGTCTGGAGCATTGAGATGTGTAACACTATGCTAAGAAGGAAAAACATCAGCAGTGATTTTAGAGAAGCAGTTGTTGCTACTCATCAATCTAGAAAGGATTAACAAGGCATTTCCAAACATTCTGAGGTCTTATCATTCAGCAGTGAGAATCTTTTTGGGAACAGTAAGCATTTAAGATTAAGGAGTGGACGTCCCAGAAAACTCACCCAAAGACCATTTCAATGACTGTGCAATGCCCAGAGAAATTGCAGTGAACCCAAGGTTCTGTTATGAGTAAACTGATAAATAAATTTGTGTTTCTTTCTAATAACTACATGGCCACAGGCCTCAGTTAGCGTGTTCAATGTTACAGTTGATAAGAGTAATTGGAGAAAGACTGCACAAGCATCGATTAGTTGGAAGGATTGCCAAAAAAAGAAAAACAAGGAACCATGTTTAAGGTTTACAGAATTACCTTTCAACAACATACAACCTTTCTGGAGCAATGTATTTTAAACTTACAAGATATTTAGTCATCATATACAGAGCCACATTTGTCTAAATCCCAACGGCATATCAGCAGGGGGGTTGATGATTTGGGCTTATTTTGTTGTCACAGAATTTGGGCATTTTGAAGTCATTGAGTTGACCACAAACTCCTACTATTACAACTTCTACGACACTATAGAAACCAGACATTTGCATACACTGTATAAAAAGAAATACATTTTTTTCCTCACTGTCATAAAATCTGATCAGTTATTTCTATTCACTTAATGCCAGGAAAAATAAAAGAGATGCATTTTTTACATAATTTTTAAAATTAATTTCTTCAAAGTCAAATATTTACATACACTAAGATTATTATGCCTTTAAACAATTTAGGGTCTGATTGATTAATTGATAACATTTTAGTTAATCAGAGGCACACTTTTAGATGTATTTTAAGGGACACTTGAAACACACTGCTTCTTTGTGTGACACAGAGACATTAAAAATAAATAAATAAATAAATAAATAAAACAAGATACCAGGAATAGAGTTGTGGATGTCCGCAAGTCTCGTTTATCCTTTGGTACAATTTCCAGATACCTGAATGTGTCATGACGGGTTCTGTGGCTTAGAGCTCAACGTGCTCTGGTGGGAAATGTGCACATCAACCCCAGGACAAGAGTTGAACACCTTGTGACGATGCTGGCTGAAGCTTGCACATGAACGTCATTAAGCGAGAGGAAATCCTAACAGAACTAAGACAGGAAAGGTTTAGTCTGATTTGATGTCAGACAGCGAGAAAAATGGGTTGTGTCTTTTTATACAGTCCTTCTCATTCATGAAATCTTTGCAAATCTGCAAATACATTTGTGCTTAAATCTTCTCCTTACTAAATATCTGGTCCAGATTCATGAACGCAGCATTAAGGTATGTTGGAGAATTCAAACTGAAGAAGGGTTGGTTGCATGCTCATGGAGTTTATTAATTAGCATCAGGGATAAGAACCTGCTCAGGGAACTCCAAATCAGGGGGTGGAAAGGTGAAAACTGCAACATGATTTACGTAGTCTTGAAACCTTGGGATAAACTCACGATTTTACAAATCCTGCCAAGGACTCAGCGGAAACTTGCCCAGTGAGATCTAAGATCGTAGGAAGAGGAAAAAACAGAACAGACCATTGCTCTTCCACACTAAGACAGCAGGACTTAAAGATTAACACATTTCTCTTTATCAGCAAGACTCTCTGCTGCAGAAGATTGCAACATTTTTATGATCTGAGAAACCTCTATCAGGGATCCACCACTACTGACACTGTTGGTGTACTTTATAACGATTTGAGTCACTGCATGGGTGTCTGTCAGCAAATCAAGTCCATTTAATCAACCCACTGACACTTCAGCAAGCACACTCTGAAGCTTAAATGTGTGAAATGTCCACTGATTTAGAAAAACATTTCCATTGTGTTTAAAACACATGGTTTAAAAGTTTCTGCATAATGTGAGAGTGACAGTCCATGTAGGTCATTAATGTTGTAAAATCCAAGAATGACAGAAATACATTTGTATTCTCCTAATTTACAGGAGCTCTACACGTGGTCAGAGGCAGGAGGAGATTTTGCTCGTTGCTATGAAAAGTTCAGAACTACATTTTCATGGATGACAAAACACGTGTGAATTTTGCTCTCGCTCTGCTCACAGTTTGCACATAAAACCATTCTGCTGCTGTTGTTTCATGAAAGAGGCCCAGTGCAACTTCTGGTTGCAACTGCATATCATAGTATTCTAGAGTCAGATGTGATGCTCTCTGCTCAACAGATGAAGCTTGGCTGAAACTTGGGCCATGCAATAGTATAGTGGTCCCAAATACACCAGCAGCTTTAAAACAGAATGGGCCAAAAATAAATGAATTAAGGTGCTGAAACTTAATTTAAATGCTGCACTTGGTCCTTAAGTAAGCTGTACATGAAGAAATGTTGACAAACCTCAAGTTACTGAAGCAAAATCATAAAGCTGAGAGAGACAAAATTCTTTAACAATAATACGAGAGGCTGAGAAATTTCTGCTAAAAGTGGTTCTCCACATGACTGAATTACTGCGTATAATTAGTTTATCATACATTCTTTCTCCATTTTGGGTTAGTTTTGTTAAATAGATTATGATAGAATATGTCATGCTATTGCTCATCTGAATTAGTATTTGATTAATTTTAGGACCTGGTAAGGGCCAGGGAGTTCTTTTCTTTTCTTTTTTTTTGTGATAGGTCATGACACATAAAACCTTTTAAAATAGTAGAAGGTGTAATTTCTATGAATATAAAAGCCTCCTTTGAAATCAAGACTATTATGGCTACACAATCATAGAAATCAACCCACATGCTTCCCTGATCCTCAATTAATTAGTGGCGACCCTGATTTAATGTTAAACGTATTTTGATCCTGTTAATATACAAAAATTAATAACTCAAAACGTGTTTTCAACCCACTCAGGTCAGATACCTCCCATAATCCCTTATTGTACTGTATTACGATTTCATGGTGCCTGAGTGCTGTCTCTCTGTTCCCCATAGGTGAGTCATTGCAGGGCCTGTCACCCTCTGCTCCATACGCCATATGTCTAATTCTAATTAAATGAACATTAAGACCCCCTTCGTTCTTTTCTCTTTCTCACTTTCCCTGATGGTATCAACTCAAGGAGAGCTCAAATGGTGAAGTAATTAATGTGTTAGAACTGTGACAGGAGCAAGAAAAGGAGGAGAGGAATCAAAGGAGTGACTATGCAGAACAGTTTACTTCATATGGTCTCTGTGGTAGCGACAGTGGTCACATTGGATTTGCATAACCTGCTAAAAAGCTATCAGAGGTCTACAATTGATTGAATTTCACCTCAGAGAAGTGCTAATTAATAACACTGTGGATCTGACAGGCCTTTATTATGTGCATGGGACAGGAGATGATGTCTGTATTAGCAAGGTCTGGAAGCTGTGGTAGAGAATATAGAATGATGAATTAATGGAACTATGCCCTATGTCTGTCATCATGTCATTAGAAGACCATTGATGGTTTCACACTACAGGTAGAAGTTCATAACGATGTATTGATGCAGTAATATTTAGCAGCTCATATAATGTGCACTATGTCATGGATAGGGTAAGGCATTCATATTCTCTATGGCAGCAGGAAAATATATATGTGTGTGTGTGTGTGTTTATACACACATTTAAGCCCAACATTATTTATAACCCTGTCAAATACAAGATATTTCTTAATTTTCTCATCTACAGATTCTTATTTTATAAGATAAGATATACTTTATTAATTCAAATTTTAATTTTAATTTTATTTCAGATTTGATATAAATAGGACACACAAGAAAGTCTGAAGCCATGACAAATTCATTTTATGTATACATATATAATATGTAGTGTAAAGAAACATCTTTAACAGGGTGAAAAGAGAAAAAAAATCACACATCTCTGTGCTCCAAAAGCTCTATTTTTGTTTCATCTGACCACAGAGCAGATGACCAGAAGCTTTGGTCTTTCTCTAGATTCTTCTTTGCAAAGGTCAGATGAGCTTTTACATGTGTTGGTTGAAGAAGGGTCCCTTCTTGGTTGATGTCCAGACTGTTTTGGTGCAGTACCCGTTGTAATGTCTGCCTTGATATAGTCACATCACCTTCACTCAGTTCCTTGGATTTTTTTCTACATCTTGCGTGATCTTTCCGGCTAGCCGAGGTGACACTAGTGACTTCTGATCGCGTCCTTTGAAGGGTTTCAGTGTGTTGAACTTCTGGTACTTCTTGGAGATACTTTTCACTGTTGACACTGGCACCTGAATTTGTTTGCAAATCTTTTTCTATCCTTTTCCTTCCTTTTTGGCATTTACAATGTGTGCTCTTAACTCAGAAAATTTGAAAATACTATTAAACCCTTTTGAAAGAATTAAACAAAGAGAATAGTTAGTTTGAACATCCTATGGCTATTTGTCTTGGTATCACTGGAGCATGAATAATTTTGGATGTGGTAATTTTTTTTTTTGTCAAAGTTTAAATAAACATCTTTAATGGTATTACTTCACTTAAATAAAATGGACATGGATCCAGACTTTCTTGCGTGTCCTATTTATATCAAGTCTGAGGTGAAATGATAATCTGTTAATAAGATAATTAAGAAATTCCTTGCATTTGACAGGGGTATGAATGATTTTGGGTGTGTGTGTCAATATATGAACATAGTTAATACATTTGTTTTTGCTTTTGCAAACAGCTGGAATGCAAAATACATTTACTAGCATTTTATAAGTTTTACTGCACCATTAAAATGTGGAAATGATAATGTAACACTTTATCCACATAGCCACAAGCAGACAGCGCTCTCACTCACTGGCGGCCATGAACATCACCCACAGTAATGCTTCAGTTCACTTTGTCTGTTAAACAGGAGACGACACGCCAAAGACCTCAGCTGTGTGGAAACACTTTAAATTGATTGATGACAAGACAAAGGCAGTTTTCCAATTTGTTGTTTTAGTTTCACCATAGTGGTGCAAAAATTAAAAAATATCCTTGTTGCTGTAAGTACAACTTATAGAATCATCAGTTCAATACAATTGATTACTTAATAAGAACAGTATTGTACTAAAATCTTAGTGTTGGTTCATCAAAATTTACATGACCATCTATATATATTTTTCAGGGTCTTGACTGATGTGCAATAAAATAATTTTTTTGAAAGAAATTTTCAGCTCAGTGGCTTTTTTGTATAGTTGGACAGATCAGATCGCTTTTATCGCAAGTTTTACTCTTTTATGGTCTCTTGTTCTGTCATTCTCTTGTGGTCTCTTCTGTCATCAATTTCTTGCATCTCTGAAGGCTGTTTTATACGTTTGAGTCAAAGTTACGTCATATCCTGTTGTGTAGCTCTCCCCAAATGTAACTGGGTGTCGAGTCAATGTGGACTGCAAGAAATTTGTTTGGTCTGTTGGGCAGAATTGTTGTTCTTCGGCTTCGTATTTTTCTCTACTGTTTGTTCTTTGTTGTCTTCAACTTGGGTGGAACGACTGTGTGCTGCGATGTCTGTCAAAAAGACTGATGTTCGACATTTATCAGCACCAACTCATGTAAAATATTCGCCTGGTCCTCACCAGACTCTTTGCACTTCATTTCATTCCTGTAAAGAGTCTGGTCACTCTCCATTGCCAAATGTTTACTTCCTGGCAGACAGGGCGATTTTCTGAAGCTTAAAATCATTGTTCTACCCGTAACTCATCACTAACGTTTACTGATGACATATGTTATGCGCTAGCAAAGCCATCTCATACTTCCACTGTAAACACGGACCTCCATACCAGAGAATATTCAATTCAGGGCTACTGCATAATTTCCATTCAAAAAAATTAACTAAACACTCATCTTGTTGTGGCTTTAAGTAGCTGATACCAGCGATATTCTGATCTACAGAGTGGACATCCTCCCGTATATGTGTGTCAATGGTAGGTTGAAAATTTCTTGGTCTTCAGGACCAGAATTAGAGTTTGAACTTTTTTCTCATTTTCTATATTTCCATATTGAGTGATTGGTATTACTATTGCTATTGGTAATATTATTAATGTTATGGTGTCGATAATATTGACAATAACATGCAGATTATTATTGACAGCGATTATTTTATTTTCCATATCACATATTTTCTGTTTATTATTTTGCTATTGTTCATTGGTTTTTATTTTCATATCATGTGTTATTTTTGTTCTATTTTTATTGTTCACTGTCCTTTATTGTCTGATTCCCATTGCTATTTGTTTTACTGCTAGTGTTTATTTAATTTTATGTTCATTTCACAGTGATTTGATTTGGTTTGACTTTCGTGTACATTGATTCTTCAATACTGATCCTTCTAAAATTCATTCAACTGTATTTTTATCATCATTATATATTAGAAATGTAGCCAATTAGCCAAGTTGTGCTCTGTTGAAAACGCATGTTTTAAAAAGGAAAGCATGGCCAAAACACCTGGGTAAGGCCAGGTGAGCAAGATGGTAGAAGGGAGGTATAGTTTTCTTCTCTTTCAGAAAAAATGGCAGTGGATTGAACCAGAAGTCGATGACGTGGTGGCAGTGGATTTGACTGACAAGTAGCAGGACCCGACAGGCCAATGGGAGAGTCAAGTCTAAACCATAGCTCCTCCCCATCTAGTAATGTACATTTCTGTATAAATTGTTTGTTCACAATATTGTGGTCTGTTAGAGGGATTGTCTCTGCGATTGGGCCGTGATATCATGTATATTGCAAATTAAACATCTGTGTGACAAGCTTAGCTAACTCAAGTTCTCCTTTCCAACCAAAGAACACGCAATGAGATTCTTATCAAATGATTCTGACATCCGCCGTGATTGTAGCTGAACTACAGTTTCTAACTGATGCAGTGGCTCTCCGCCACCCCCCTTCTGTTTTTTTTGATTGGTCAGTCGCTTTTTGATCGGGAATAAACCGAAAAGAACTGAGCTTTCCCAGACTATGTAGTGAAGTGAAATAAAATGGAAACGGAATTACTAGTCTGGTGAGTACCAGGCTAGTAAAAATATACTTTATTTGCACCCTTGCTATATCTGAATTACATATAGGAAGTAAAAAAAATGAAACTCAGCACCGCGAGCCACCATGCAGCAGAAAAGAACCCACACTATCATTTAGTGGCTGGTGGTGTAATGAGCAATGCAAATGGTAACGTACAAGTATGAATGCCAGAGATGGCATAGAGGTCATGGGTAACCTACATGATTAGATGCTATGTAGAAGCATAAATCAGCATTTAGTTGCTTCTGCCATGATGTCCACTGTCGCTCTGTGAGCTAGTTTCATTACTTTTGACACGGTGCCGTAAAAAGACGTGCAGCTGTAACCAGCACAGGAATCAAAACAGCAGTGGGTTTTTGCCAGTAGGGCAAAAGTAGTAGACTGTTGAAGCAACACTAGTCTAGATATAAGAAATTAAATATTCCTTCAAATGAAATTTCATTTTTACATGAATTTTTTTTATTTTAATATGTGCTTGAAGACAAAAGCAGACAGAACAGTGGTAATTCAAGAGGTGGAGGTGCACATTATAGTAACTGTGATGGAATAATCAAGCAGCTAGTCGCAATGTGCATGATGTCAGATTACATGTATTTGACCTTTGTTGATCTAAGACTGAAAATGTACAGCCTTATACCTGCTACTAATTTTGATTTGCTATGTCATCAAAGCCCAACAGATAAAGAGGTACAATACCTCATTGTGTAACTTTGTTGTGTTTGGTATCCATATATGTTTTTTATTGAAATAACTGTGATAATACTGCAACAACAAACTTGAACCCCCACAAACGGAGCAACACAAATATTCGCACTAATCTTCTGCTGATCCTCTAGAGCCCATAAAACAACATTCAGACCAACCCTAAATTAAACTGAACTAGAAGTTTTGAAATTGAACATAAAGCTAATTCATGTCATGAATGACAATAGAATAATTTAATAAAACCAAGCACTTATGTCTCAATGTCTGTGTGTATTTTATGCCAGTTCTGTTTACAGAGTATCCAGCAGTAATTTGGAGTATAGCCAGGTTCATCTTCTCATGATGCTGATTTACACAGATGTGGGCTAAAACACAGCACATTTACTGATGATCTGATTTACTAAAGGCCTGAAGGTTGAAGTCATTTCAGCTTGACTTAAGGACAATAGTTAGTTAGAAGTACAGTTCAGTACTTGGTATAGTCTTGGTAATGATTAATAAACTTTACATGCGACACAAAGACTTGAGTAAATGGCAAACTAGATGAGGAAATGTGCAACACTGTATTCAAAATAAATATGGAACAGAGTTGAGCTTATTTGATTAGTTGTTTCTCTCACCTAATTATCAGACTTGTTTATCACCCAAGCCATGTGAATTAAAGTGTGAACTAAATTCTTGAGTTATTTCTATGTCTACTTGTTTTTGTTACCACCCTACAAATAATTATCTGTCTTAACAGAATTGCAAAATGCATAGCTAAATGGCTGTGCCAAGTAGAGAGTGAACCAATATTTGAAAAGAAAAAAAAAAAAAGAAGAAATTCTTTCATGCCTTGTCTTGTTTTGCTCTTTCTTAACTACTGAGGTCTTTATGGAAAAGTTCTGTTTAGAATCTACTAGAAGCTATTCTCACTTAAACCAAAATAGCCCCCTTAGCCAGGACCATAACATTCTTAAATCACTCTTAGATGCTATCATAAACTGCCCATGCGGTATGCTGTGTTTTTGCCAGCAGTAATTACCCTGGTAGAAACAACTTAACTATGTGTAAATGACCACTACTGCTTGGTGTAATATCATATGTCCTTAAAAAAATGTATTAGTTTAAGAGCTGCACTTCGAAGAGATTAGAAATGACAGGTAAAAAAAAATACAGCTCAGATTGCATGGCATATCTGACTCAAATTTGCTATATAACATCGTGAATAACATGAACTCCTTTTGTCTGTGAGCATGACCTATGCAGCAATAAAAATCTCATCTTTATTGTCAAAATAAGAGTGTTTTTCCTGTTATGAATAGGAGCTCAGTGGTGAAACAGATACAATAATGCAAACATCTCCCTTTTTATGTCTTTTATTAAGGCACTATATGAGCTCACATATATTAGTTTCAATGGTGCCGTGTGAGAGAAAGATTACAGTATTTTTCAGATAAAGAACCCCATTATGTTAGTTTACTACTTATTCAAGGTCATACTATATTCTGGGAGCATAGAGATGCTTTCATGGTGTTCAGTGCTTATTGCTCTAAATTAGCTCTCCTAAATCATATCGCCCTTTTGGATGGGACGCCTGAGAGTCCTGGATGTGTTGATGTTGTATATACCCCACTATTCGACTTGAAGAATGCTCTTCATCATTCCATGAAACAGGAAAATGCCTGTAGGTAATGAGACTGACTGCAATTGAGAGTAACTTATAGAGCTAATATTCTATATCTGCACATAACCAGGGCTCTACAGCATGTCATAAACATGCACTTGGGTGTGTTTTCCAAACATCAGTCTGCTATAAATATTATTTCCCTGTTTGTCTTCATGGTGGGGTTGTAATTGGTTGGTAAGTTGATGAACTACAGTTGACATAAAAGGGCATATTCTATTAGAATTTCCCTTCATTGGGACAATAAGATTTTTATTTTCTTCTGAAAAATGCAGTATTGCAGCCCCTTGACTTGGACCAATAGAAAGGTGATAAATTAAAGAATAAACATAGCAAAATACAT
>JBAMYA010000007.1:9600981-9626574 GCA_037176975.1 Arrhamphus sclerolepis
CAGAGGTGGGGGGTTTGCTTGCTTGAAAGATGAAGTGAGGGATGGAAATGGAGAGAGGGGAGTTGTGAATGGGAATTGCCTAATCAGTTTCTGGTTGATTAGTCCGGTTTGTCATGTCTTTGAGGTCCCAGAGGTAAGTTCTGGGTGAAAACCAATGTGACTGCTCAAATTAGCTGACTTTCCAGAGTATTTAGTTTTTGTGCAATGACCTGCTCATCTAGTTGTTGTTTTCCCTTGTCCATGTTAAATGCAATATGCTTCCTGCTGTCACACTTTTTTTTTAAATGTGATTTTAACACTTACTGCTGGTCTGTCTTTCTGCTTCAAATTGTTCAACTTATCACAGTAATAATGAGGCAACGTTCAACCACAACTCAGTGTGATGGCTACATAACAGAACAACTTTACTGCAATGTTACTGTCGTCTTGAGGTGTGAAATTCTTTAACAATAGTAAACTATAATGCTATAAATGGTGAATTGAAGCTACCCAAGTGCTGCCAAACGCTGCTATTTTAATCTGTTAGGTGGCTGTACTTGTTGTAACGTATTGCGTCTGGTGCTTTTTGCAGATATGACCACTTCAAGTCAATTTTTTTCTTATTATATTCATACAGCATCTATTTACAACAAAGTTGTCTCTTGGCACTTCCTGTAAATAAAGCAATAAGTCAAAACAATAAAAATAAGACATAAGGTGGCAGCACACAGACTTTTCTGGGGCTTTGGAGATCTGTGATTTTCCATTTTATTTCATTTTTTCACCACAACAAAGTCTGGGGTTTTAGTGCCTTCCCCCAGTTATTCCAGGTAAAATAGACAGGATACCCACTTGCATAGCCGTCAATGCTGATCTATGACGGGAACATAGCTTGGAATTTCTTATGAGGTTGCGCATTCAGACACAAAATGAATGACCTGTATCGCTCCTTTTGGTTCTGGCTTGTTGCTTTATTTACCAGAAGTGGTCGTGTCTGCAAAAGGCCACAAATGCAATGCGTCGTGACTGGTGATGCCACCTAGTGGATGAAAATAGCAGCACTCCACGGTACTTAAGAAGGCAGAAATTTTCTCAGCTCAAGGTGTTAGCCTTGTAAGATGATCCTTCCAAAATATATTTCCTAATTTGGTGTTTTGATGGTGGTATTGGAAAACACAGTCTGGAAATGGTTTTTACTGTCAAACCATTCCACAATAATTCTTGCCATTGCAAACAGAATAGAACAGAATTTCTTTCAGTGGAGGATAAAGCTGATAACTCACATGGTAAGACAAGTGGGCCCAAACCATGTCAGCTAGGCATCATCCTTTCACTATGGGTCAAGGGTGTAAATTATTATATTGAGTTTAAATCCTTGTGCAGGACCTCCCAGAGAGTCATTTGTCCAAATGAGCATCAGTCATTATTCTTTAAGCCCTTACTGGAACTCATAGATCCCACAACAAGGAGGTGGCCAGTGACAGGAATAAGGAGTAAGCATTCAATAAGCCACCCCTGTATTCTGCTTTGCACTGCTCCTTCTGTGCTCACTACCTATTTCTCTCAGTGTAACACAAAGACATGCATAATGTGGACTGCAATCTGATAAGTGTTCCTTCACGGTAGCCCTCCCTGCTCTATACATCACAACAGTTGAAGAGAGTGTGTAAAGAGAGAGTGAGCAGATCAGTGCAGGGGGAGCTGTGGTTGGGATTGAACTGGGCTGTCTGAAGTTGATTAATCGGCCTGCGAGGGTGAGAGACTCCCGGACCAGGCAGCAGGGTCCATCCCCATGGCATGTGATGCTGATTGGCTTTGTCCTGTGCGTCTGCGCTGGAGGAGCGGACATTAAGATTAAGTGATGCTGTCGTGTCGGGGAGCACTGCACTGCATCATTCTGGGAAGAGACAGCTGTGCTGCTTAATCCTTCATCACCAGGGGAGAGCTGCCAGGGCCCAGATATACAGCCAAAGATAACCCTCCATAACTTCTGCTAAAGATCAGGAAACTTTGAATTCGCATCCATCTGTGTGGTTGTGTTCAGTGCTACCCTCGTATGTCCAAGTACTGGAGATGAGCATTCGCTAAGAACTCTAAATAAAAGGAAGAAAGAGGAGTAAAAAAGTGAAGGATGGCTTAGGGGAGTAACTGAAGACCAGTAGTGTGAATGAGCTGAGTATTGATAACCTCTTGCACCAAGGACTGGCTTTTGTCTTAGAGAATGATAAATACAAAATGTAGATGAACTGCACTTGCAGTAACTTGTTTCTAATCTGAATCAGTCACTAAAAAAAAAAAAAAAAGAAAAAAGGAAAAGTTAAGTTAAAGAACACACCTCTTTGCAACATTTGCATGTATGTTTTTGACTGCATCTATCTACATGTGCCCTAAACCACAAGTCATTTCTGTCCATGGATCCTACAGAGACACATGAACAAAGGGCTTCTCATTGTTATCTGCAGGAGTACATTTTACCAAAGAGCGAAGTGTTATAACACTGTTAAAGCCTGTCACTGTAGTTTTCTGTTCAAGCAAAGTCAGTGAGCTCCAATCAGATGTGCCTTATCAGGTAATTCTGGAGTCGAATGTGTCTTAACTTACTTACTAGCAAAAAATCTGCAAACTTTACTGAACTATCCCAAAGATTTTCTCAAAAAGAAGTTATTCTAATTAAGCTTGTGGCTTCTTTTTATTTTTTTTACACATACATATTTATTATTTATAGGAGCTGTAAATATATTATAAAACTGTACAAATTACATGCTCCATGAAAGCAAGCTTAGTTGTCACTTCTGAAACCCGTGCAAGGTGTTTCTGTTAAAACGGATTGTATTTACTCTAGGTTAGCTAGAGAGAAAAGCTAGCTGGAGTGTTGTGAGAGCAGATAAATCCTGGATGGAGGCCGAGCGGCTGACTGATTCCTCCTGTATGCAGCGATGGGTGGCGTCAGCAGGTTTCACACTGCTGGCCTTTGCATGTTTGCAGCTGGCTTGATGCAGCTGTCAGGCTGTGATTGATGAGTATCATCATTTAAAGTGTAAAAGAAAACGTCTCTGTGAAGGGAGACATGATGAACTGCCGCCTGCTGGTGCTCTCAGAGACACGCTCGGAGCTTCCCCCCCCCTTTCTCTTTTCGCTCTCACTCTCCTTGTTTCTACTTCGCTGCTCCCCCTGTCCATCCCTCTGTCCTTCTCTCCTTTTATGCTTCTTTCTCCTTGCCCTCTTATTTTTTTTCTTCTTTTTTTTTTACCATTTCTGAATTTTTAAGAACCTCCCTTACTGTCTTCTCTTCTTCCATGTCCCTCCCACTTTTGTCCTCTCACACTCTCTTCCTGTACACCCATGATTTCCACTTCTGTCTTCTTGCTTCTACTAAGTTTTATTTAACTGACTTTTGGTGCTTTCCTCTGCTGACTGATTCTTTCCTGCACTCCTCCACCTTTCCTGACCTCACAGTTAGTTTACTGCAGAGACAAGCAAGTCCTTAGACGCAGCCCATGCTGGGCCCCGTGTGGTTTATTCAGCCTCCTAACACTTTTCATAAAATGTCTAAATTCATATGGACCCTGGAAGGAAATATATTTAGTCCCTACCTGCTGCATTCCTCCACAGCAGCGATGACAGTGACATATTAGTTATGCTGTCTTTTGCAATGTGATATCTTTAAATTTGCTACCTTGTTAAGTTTTGATTAATGTGATTCCATTTCAGCAAAGTAATTGGCTTGGCCCTGTTGTGAGCGATACACAGACGTTGCGCTGGAACAAACGCTCCAACATGGTAATGAGGCAATGAGTTTGTTCTATGGATGTTGGCAAGTGACAGTTATTAATGATTGTTATGATAAACAGACGAGTGCAGATCTTGGGGTGGGGGATGAGATGAGTCGGCCCAGACTGACAGTTTAAAAATAACGCACTCTGGAAAGTACTAACGAAGTAATACAGTGTTAGGAAAACAATCATGCAGGTTGTCAGAGGAAGAGGTGTAATTACAGAGCTACAGTGCCCTGCCTGGGAGGAGCTGGCTTCTAATAGAGCCAGAGGAATATGCACTGACAGAGGAGAGCAGAAAGATATACAACTTTAATTGGATCATCTTTTTAACCCCCTTTCGTTTCTCAGAATACAGAGGAGGTCTCTGCAAACAGCTGTGTTATGATAGGTTTGGTCCCCTGTGAAGTCTAGTGACCCTGCGTAAATGACTGTATAGTACAGGGTACTGCTGTGTTTGTATGATCAGAACATGGAGTGCGTTACTGTTTCTGCTCTGTACTAAAGCTAGAGTGTGAGGCCATAGAAATTTAGCATCATTTTCATTTTTTTTCTTTTTCATTTTCTTTTTTATTTCTATGTAGTGGAGATACATTTTAGCAGACTTCCTGTATGTACTGTATTGCCCTCTCCATTTTTACAAATTTGACAAAATATAGTATGATAGTCAAAGTAAATTAATAATAAATGTCACATGTTCTGCAGCTTTGAGTTCACAAACCGTGGCAGTAAAACCACATGTCTGCCATCAATGAGCATTCTTCTTTCTTTCTCTTTTTTTTTCTATGCATATTAAATTTGTCCATCTTCCATCTTTATGCCTGAACTTTTGCTGACATTTAACCTGTACCGGTGCAGGGTTGTCATGCAATACTTGGTTTTGGAATGTGATGATCAGATGACTTTGCTGGCCTTTGCATGAACCTTGTCTGGTGTTGATTTAGTGAGGCACAGAGATCAAAGTGATCCCTTTCAGCTTTTGTCAGTAGGCTGTTGGTGTTAGAGGCTCTGAGTGTGAACAAAGCCGATCCTGCACAATATCAGTGAACTTACCGCATGCTACCTGTGCAGAGATGAATAAATACGATGTTTTTGTTCTTCCTTAAAGAATTGTGTATCCTTTTCTTTCATTTCATGTTGAATGCACAGTAAAATATAGTTATTCCATAGCAAGACCATGTCAAGGTCTTTTACATGACTTTCATTGTCATGTTAAACTGTGGAAATTTATCTTTACTTAAGTACCTTGATGATGTTGGTGAGGAAGTTGGCCAAAGGCAGTATAAATGTCTACTTGTACTGTTTCCTTTTAGGGTTGATTGCCTATGGAAATACCTTGGAATGGGCTCATGAATCAAATTATTAATTCAGCATCAGTGTAACTCCAAATACGAGGCTGATATCATGGAGTCAAGCTCGGCTATCAGCACTTTGCTGAAATAGTTAAGTGTGCTCAATGGGTTTTATGGCATTGTCAACAATGGAAGGAGATAAACCCCTGTACTAAACAGGTCAATATTTCATTTTCCCCTTTCATTCATATCTGAGTCTGCCTGTGGAAATTGATTGTGGTTTGATGGTCAGGGAAGCAGTGGTGATTCAGTGCAATTTTCAAATAAACTGAAAAAGAATTGAGAGTCTGTAATGGTTATAGTTGGCAGTAAGTGCTGTGTTTGGAATTTCAAGGCCCTATGTTATCTATTATCTGAGTTTTCCAACACCCTGTCATTGTTGACAGGTGGATTATAATTTTTCGACGGCAGAACAATTGAAATGACAGCAGTTTAACAAACTTGGATGGGACAAAGGAGATGTGTGGTTCCAACAGGAAATATGCTGCCAAATCTGTGTGCTCTTGGTGATCTGCAGTGAAAAGTCCTGTTTTCTATCTTACTCAGGAATAAGAGTTTTCCACATTGTTCAACTATGCACTCGACAGGCCTGCTTTTTATGAATGTGTGGTTAAAACCCTTTCTACGTGGATTCAGACTTTGGCGTAATAGTTGAGATCCACAGACCTTTGACCTAAAAAAGTTGGACAACTTCACCCCCCCTCAAAAAAAACCAGAAACAAAACAAAACGCTTAAAAGTTTATCACTTCAGAATTTAAATATAACTTCGGAGAGGTTTGATCTTCTATGCCTTTTTATATTAAAAACAGCTTTTGAACCAAATCTGTTTTCCATTGGCTGGGATCCCAGCAACATGCCACTTGTTTCTTGGCGCTGTCATAGAGATTCTCTTCACGGTTCCATTCTTTTGCTTTTTGAAAGCTGTGAGTCTGGGCCAGATGGAGCCCATCCCTTCATCTTCTGCAGCGCTGCTTCATCACAGGGCCTCTGGTAAAGGCTGGGCTAGCATGTGGAGCTGCTTGGTGACTGTCAGCCCTGGTAGACTTCTGTTGGTTGACATGTGAAGCCATGTAGCATACTGTTGGTCTGATGTTAAAACTCACTTACAATTAACTTGAGCAGGCACTGACACAGGCCCTTCTGTCTTGACAAGCCTTGGAAGAAGACAGCTGTGCATTATCCCATATAGCATAAATCAGCTATTATGCTATTTCTCTGTTGAGAGGACATTGTTTGGATGTTGATCTAATTTTGCAAGAATGCATGAACTTCAGAAATATATTTTGGGGGGGTAAGCAAATACAGATGAGGAACAGGAAGTGGTGGACGGAGGCAATGAAAGGAACGTCAAGGAGAATGGTAGTTTCTCTCCAGCTGCTCACTGTCTTACTGTGCATATATCAACACTTCTCGCTACAGGAGTCTGCTTCTCTTCAGTGTCCCGACGTCCCCTCTGACTGCTCTGATTTGACCGACTGCAGCCCACGGACCTGCATGACTTTATAATGAGTGTTGTCCGAGTGATTATAGCTGCACTACTCTGTTTCGGCTGACTGTTAGATAGGAGGCACATTTGAAATCCTTGTTAGTCCTTATCTTAGTAGTGCTTTTTATGACCTCGGTGACTATCGGCTTAATTAGTCATCATCGTGCGTCTAACTGTATGGTGTACTTACCAAGTGTACGTATTCACAGTGCTGGATATTTTTTTTCCTGTAAAACCATCATTGTGAAAGCAAAACTGTCAGTTACATAAAATGCCATCTTGGTTTGGTAACATAATGCTTCTTTGTTCTCTGTTAGTAAACTTAAACCCAAAATCACACACAATCCTTTTATTGTGCTATTGTGTGTGTGGCAAACCTCAAATTCCCTGCAGTAAGTCTGTGTCCTACATGTTTTGGACTTGCAGATCAGACGAGACAGCCGAATGAGCAGAATGAGTTGCTTACTGGGGTGAAGCGACACCGCCTCTCAGACTGACCTAACTCATGTGCACCTGAAGTTTAATCCTATGTTAGCAGCCTGTCACATGGCAGGCAGGACCACAGGATGAGAGAGGCATGAGGAAACTTTGTTTTTCTGTTGCTTATGCAATTCTTAAGCAAAATATCCCCATCAAAAGCCTGGACTGTTAATATAAAATTATGTGCAATTTTATGTTTTTATTTGGTGTTACTGTGGCTGAATTTAGTGTAGACACCTGATGCATTGCTTGTCTGTACATGCTATCTGATCCTCAAAGTCTGGTAATATAAGTAAAAGCTGGCTGCAAGATGTGCTGATGTGTTCTGTCTGCCTGTCATTGAGGAGACCGTGGTGAGAACATATTGATGTTGATTGATTTTTCTATGGCAATGATTCAACTTAGGTCAGCTCATCTTCATTTTCAAATGTTACCCTGTGATCTTATAATGCAGACATAACTTAACTTTAAATTTCGCAGGACGCACCATTACATGATGTAATATGAAATATTACATTTTATTTTTAATGTATGCCTACGTACCTGGATCATTTCCAATATTTTATATCATGCTGCTCTCATAAATAGTATTCGAAGTACATACTGTAGCTTTGAGTATTAGTTTGGCTTGTTTATTGGACACAGCAACGTCACTGTGTGCGTATTAATCATGCTTACACAAGTGTTTTAATTACTCCCAGTGTAGCTGCTCCCTGTAGAACCCAGCAGATGACCTTTCTTTCTCTGTTCTTATACCCCATTAATCATCCATAATCAACACCGTCAGAGTCAAGGAGAGGGCCACTCAGAGCTGCCCAACACTGCCCACAGACCTCTGTCATGTGCACGCTCAGGTCTTTATTAATGGTCCACAGAAGGATCAGAGACAAACAAAATGGCACACATAAACTCTAACTTCAGCATTGCCATTGAAATGGGTGTAATTTTTCTGTATGAAAAACGTCTTCCTCCTTCCTTCACATGAAGGTCATTTTCTCATTAATATTCAGGAACTACTTGTCTGTCACTTGGATGCTCCTTCCCATCCTGCATGAAACCAGAGGCGCGTGCCCACAGGCTGAACAAATGGTATTTCACTTATAAATATAATGCTCTGACATTGGTGGCAGACACTGATTCATAACCATCACACAGCTGATATGTCTAAGTGCCCGGGACGTGCAAGGAAGTGAAAAACTACAGTGTGCAGGGCTTTTAACATTTCAGATCTTGTTTAGCTCTGCCAATGGCAGATTGACAAGTGGAGTTTCTGCTGTAGCAGGTAACTGACATGCCTGCCCTCAGCCCCCTCTCCCCCCTGCTGACTGAAAGCTTAATATATCATTTGTCAGTCAAGGATGGGCTTTCATTCAATCATGGTTTGGCATCCAGTCAAATGCCATCTGGGGCTTCAATTTCAAGCAGAGGAGAAGTTGAATGCACACTTAGCAGGCATTTATGGTGGAACTGATCTCCAAAAGAAAGTAGAATTCAGTTGAGTTTTATAACATTCCATCTTTTACGTTTCCTATGTCGATACACATTGCCAGCACAACTGGTGATCAAGTGGTGATCTTTTTCCAGTGAGAGGAGTTACGATATTTCTGTAACACTGGGTCATCTTGCATCACTTACATGCAAAAGGACAAAACGCCACTTCAAAGTTCTATAATAGTTTTATGACTGCCCACAAATTGCTGTCATAAATTTTTCATTCTTTTTAATTTACTGCCATAAATCAAGGCTGCTGTGGGCTCTCGGCTGTAAATGGGATTGCTCCATAGTTTTGGCATGCGGCAATCTGGCTTTGAATCTCTGAAAAACAGACAGCACACGGAAGGTAGTGCATTAATTTAGGTCCATAAATTATGCACTTACTTTTATAATGTCAAACCATAAATAATGTTGATGCATTGGGAACTGCAACACATCACCCATAGAAATTATGCATTTGAGATGAATGGGGATGCTGTGATGGATAATGGATTTCAACCAGTGTGATCTATTTAAGTTTGTTCCCCAGAGAAAACGATTATACAGTATTAGAGATACAAGTTTTACTGGAGCTGTTTGATATTCATGAGGTGCTTCGCCTAACTTAAGTCAATTGTATTCTTTGCTGTTTATGATAAAATTGTGTAGTATGTGTTACTGCTCTTATTGCCCTTGTTTTTGCTTTTATTGTCTTTTACATTAGGTGATGTTGCTTATGAAGAATACATCATCCATCACAACAAACCTTTTTGTGCAATTATTATCTTGCAACAAAGTGCAGCTGTGCTCGTGTTCCTCTGACGAAAATGTGCAGTTCTGCTGTTGCTTGGCCTCAGAGCAAACAGATATGTTGCTTTTGGGTTTTCCCACCTACTCCCTGAAGCACCAGATGGATGATTAAGTAAAGGACTTGTGCAAATGTTCTGTACACTGAACTCACTGAATATTGTGTATTATCTGCCATTAGGTGAGGATAATACTAGCCTCTCTCCCCATAATGGCTTAGGAGAAGAATAATCGAATGTGGTTATGGGCTTTGGTTCAGTGGAGTCATGTGTAAATGGGAATGTATCAACACTCATGTGGTGTTAATATTATACCTCTATATTCCTCTTCAAACTGAACATCGCAGGAATGTTAGCCGCAGCTCTGAGAGTTCATCCAGACCGCTTCTGTCCTTTTATGATCTTCTGGATATATTAATTATCTGTGGAGAAACTTGTTTGGACAGCTCGTTCATTTTTACGTGATTTTATTGACAAGTCTTTCTTCAGCAGTCACGGTAAATGCCATGATCAATACTGCAGTATTGGCTTGCATTATCACAATAATCCCTGTATGTAAAAATGGCAAGGGAGACTAAGGGCGAGGAAGAATCATCTGCACTTCGTCAGGGGGAAAATTCCACTTTTGAAGTATGAGAAGTGAAAATAAAAGCATACTGAATGCTTCTTTGTTGTTGGAAAAAAAAGATTCTATTGTTTGTTAATATGTTTTCCTCCGTGTTTTTTTTTATATACTTATTTTCCTTTTTTTTAAAAGAATAACACTTGAGGTTTACATTAAAAGTGAATATTTGATGTATTTGAGAATGCTAAACCATTAATTATATTTAAAACTTTTTTTTTTTATATGAGAGATATCAAGCATAGGATTATGTTCTGGATCAACTTAAGCAGTGCCCAAGCTGGAAATTATCTGCACACTTGTCTGTTGTGGAAAGTGATGCCTAAAACGTGGTATATGCATCAGACATGGTGCCTTCTTCTTTGTGGGGAGTATAAATCATCCTGATCTTTGCGTTTTTCTAGACTTTAAATAAAAGGATATGCTGTATCAACTGCACTTTGAAAGCTATGGAGCAAACCAAAGTAATTAAACAGTGCACCATGTGCAAAACGCTGCAGGAAAATACGCAGAGCGTTGGAATTGTGGTGAATTGCCCATTTATTCCTAAGTTATTGATGTTTGATCCTTCAACACTGACCTCACTGTTTGAGATCTTAGAACTCTGGTGAAACAGAGGGAAGACTGTTTTTTTCTCCCCCCATTCAAGCAAGAGACAACACCCAGTTTTCAGCAAGTATTTCCAGTTGACCCCATTTTCCTCCCTGGGATAATAAGCCCTGACACTGACAGTAAATATCTCCCTGAGTTTCATTACCCTCTGTTTGCCATCATAAATCCTTCCAAAGGAGAAACATTCCCCCAACTAGCTATGCAGGTATATTTGTTTCTCTGTGTGTGGCTGGATGAGGGTGTGCATGAACATATGTGAGTTAGGCCTAGTTGTCTTTTCTTGCCTCTTTGTATGGTGCGAGTGGGAGCCTGAAGGGCTTGGGGTCTTTCAGTGCAGACACACACATTTCAGTGCTTATTTTTGAATAATGAATGCCCTCTGTATGGCTGATCCAGAGGCTGCAGTGGACAAACTGCACAGTCTTTAAGACACTATGATGCTGCACAAGTATCTCAGAATTGCATGGAGACTTTATGGCTGCTATGGAAGGCAGTTTATTGGAGTGGGTTTGTAGAAGTACAGTATATCCATGTAGCCAGTCTCTTACTGCCCTTGCCACAAAGTCAACAGACTGCTGGGCTGAAGTCAGCGTCCCTACCCCCTTGATTTAAGACTACACTTACCAGAACCCAGCAAGGCTGTTGGTCCTCTCTTTCTTTGAGAGCTGTCACTCTTGTGTGTAATTTGCCCTTCTGAAGGAAAAAAAAGCCCAACTCAAACCGTGAATGAGTGGTTGTTAGCTTTTGAGACAGAACAAGCAAAGCGAAACACAAAACACTCGAGTGAAAGAACTGTAATTACCAAAAAGCCTATGAGTGCACTCTTAGAGGGATTGTTATTGTGTGTGAGTGACCTTTCATGTCTTTGGCATGCTGCTTTGTGGCTCAAGTCTAGTGCAGTTTTAAGCAATCTGGAAGCATGTAGAAGTGAGAAATAACTGTATTATTTGTCAATGATTTCAAGAAATGGCTTTCAAAAATAATTGAATTCTCCTCTTTATAGAATAAGAGTGTTCAGTAGCTTTGAAACCATTTTCACAAATAAATAAATACATTTGTAGTACTGTTATATTATGTCCACTGCCACGTTGGATCTGTTCTGATTCCAACACTTCAACCTGCTGATCATGAGTTTCGCATTAGCTTTGTTTCATGAAATGCACTCTGAGAGACCACCCATTGGAAGATGGATTACTGGAAGATATGTGTGTCACAAACACCCAGCCCTCCCTCAGTTGGTCCACATCTCCAAAAGTCCTGCTCATGCAACAACAAATGGACTGATTACACAGTGACTACAGAATGACAGATAATGCAGAGCAAGCACAACTGCAGTGCGAGAACCTCCTGTTCCAAGTCTCACAGACTGACTTTTTTTTTTTTTTTAAAGATTTATTCCATCAGTCAAGTAATTAGCATGATTTATGGTGCTAGGGTGACTGTTAGTGAGACAACAAAGAGGTCGGGCGGTTCCTCCCCCAAGGAGATGCTATCAGGTGTTTTCTGCTGTGCTTGCAATGTGTTCAGCATGCAGCTGTAAATCCAGCCATTCTACATTGAAGAGAGTTGACCCCCCCCCCTCATCTTTTCTTCCCTCTTGTCCTCTCCTCTTTCCTACTCACCCCAGGAGGTCACAAGTTCACAGCTCGGGCTTAACTCTTAAAACCTGCGGACTGAACTTCTGACCTCACCTAGTGTAAAAGGGAGGACAGTGAAAAGTGTTTATGAGTTGGCGTTTGGGCCAAGAGGTTTAGTAAAAGGTCAGTTGAAAGAGCCCACTCCTCAGTCAACTAACCCAGACACAGTGACCTTTAATAAAAAGTGCAGTAAGTAAACACTGCCCCTGTAGGCCTGCAGTGGACATACTTGAACGGCAGTTTTTCTTCTGAGCGGCAAACTTCAAAGCATTTTGCAAGACAAAGCCGCATTTCCTGCTTACATATGAGCATAGATATAACACCGTGACAATTCTGTGAGCTTAATTTTAACTCTCCAAGATTCCAGTGAAACATCTTGATGGCATGAAGAGATTGCCTTGAAGCATTAACGTAGTAACTGTCTGAAAACAAACAATTGCTTTCAATCTTTCCTTATTCATCTGTCACATAAAATATGTACAGCGCTCATACCTGCTTTCACAAAAGTGGCAGTTCCCCACATCATTGTCGCTCGCAGGCAAAAACAAATGCACACCGAGTGCTCAGCTCAGCCCTGTTTACACACATGCTCTTCTTTTCCTGTAACCTCTATAAAAACAAAACACGGTTTCTCTAGGCTGCCTGTTTCTCTGTTAAAACAAGAGGGGGAAAATTAAATGCCTACAAGCAGATTTTATGATCTGATAAAAGATGGCATTTACTGTTGACTGATTTACTACCTGCCAAAGTTTGCGAGTGTCTTGTAATACAACATCAGCTCTACAACAGTTAGGCAGACTTGCAGAGGACTGGCTTTCATCATTGTGAATATCTTTAGTCTTTTTTTTGTTGTTGTCATTTTTATGGATTGGCCTTGAGAACACCTGTAAAAAGTGGTCTGAATTTAAAGTTGCACAATGTTGCTCTTGATGAATAGCTTCATTTAAAATGATACGCAGCACAAAGTCACTACTTTGTCCTAACTGTACATTTTGCGGTTATTCTTCTCAGCATAGCTGGTTAATTTGCTCTGATGTCTGTGCTCATTACTGTGTTTTTGTGGTATTGTTTGTCAGAGAAGGCATTAGACTTGGCAGGCAGAGAGGCATTACTGTTTCTATTACTATTGAGTGACTAGCATGTGGTAAAACAAAGCTTGAGTGATTTATTGTGACCATGCAAATATTAGTTCAGCTAAGCCACTATTACTTTGGTTCTAATCAAAGGGGGCAATCTCTCCTGAAAGTGACAGCTCAGAGATCTCATAAAATGATGTTTACATTCACTTTTAGCTTCCTAACATATGCTCACGTTAACAAAATAAGCCTGGCTAACTGGTGAGGAATTTAGGCCTTGCTTGCAACCACAGCTCTGTGTGACAGGATTTGTTTGTTAACAAAGGATTTATGGCTTCTTGGAGCTTTGTCAATTGCCTATTGTACTCCTGTTCTGTTGATGCATTTCTTTTAATAACATGCTGAAAACATATTCCCTTTGCTTTGGGCTGTTCCCAGGAATATACTTGCCTTGTTATGCGGCATTCTTTTAAATAAAGCTATTGCTTTAGTTAAAAATGGGACGTAATCTGTGCAAATGATCTAAAACTTCTGACGGTGTACTCAACTAAACCCCTGAAATGTCTTTGTCTTTATTCACTTTTTTCGTGGTGAATAGACTGACTTTCTTAGTGTTTAATTTTGCAGTAACCGTAAAAGTGTTTTTATTCTGCTCCAGATAATCTTTGAGGAAGGGTGCCGCATTGATCCTCCCTTGCTGTGGAAGAGTCAGTTTTCTTCTGAAGATCCCAATCTTTTCCCAGCTGTTAGTAAGCATGTTTTTTTTTATGTGTTAGTTGTCTTGTTTTAATTATTTAACTAAAGTTTATTTTTAATAAAAAATTCTAAACTTTAAACTTGAGGTTGCCTTTTGGTCACTGATGTTTCACAAGTGTTAAAGGGCTGTTACACACATGCTGGATGTCTGGAGAAAACATGCTCTTTTGCTCAGCTGAAGCAGGGCTGCCTGAGCTCGGACTTTGTTTTGTCCACATGACGTTAGCAATGGAAACCATGGTCTCAGGAACAGGATGTCTCTCTGTGCAGATCAAAGAGCCTGTGTGGTGGCAGTGGGGGGACAACTTCCACCTCATTCGTTTTAATCTTATACCCTGCCCCTCCCACCCCAGCATCCCTAATTGGAGGAAAAGCAAGGTGAAGGAAGCCCTGCATGTCAGTTTTTGCATTCTTTGTTGTTTCTCTTTTGTTGTTGCACTCCTCCCCTCAGTGCCCTCAGCTGGCCCTTTGAACTTTGTGCGCACTTTGACCCTTCAGTGACTACTTCTGCGGCATTTTGTTCTTGGTTTTTCACAGAGTCTTCCCCTCACCTCTTGACTAACCATGAAGCAGTTGTTTGACCCTTTTATCTGTCCCTGTGGAGTCCTCCTGACTTACAGGTCATGAAACTTTACAACTTGGAGCAAACAGCCTGATGTGAGCAGCAGTCAGGCAAACTTCTTTATGTCAGGAAGTCCTGATCACATGGCGGTAACCAAATGCATTGGTGTTAAGGGTTTCTTGACCATCACTAGAGGTAACGATGATGAGGTCAAACTCCACTTCTAACTTGGAAATTTAAATAATAAGAAACATAAGAATTCCACTTTATACTTTACTACAGGAAATAACACAACACCAGAAGTTTAAGTGATATATTCACAAAGTCAAATAAACAAATGACATTGGAGGCCACTGTACACATTTAATGTCTGAGGCCACTGCTTTTGCAGCCTTTGGTAAAAATATATTTATGTACTAATAATTCAATCTGTACAGCACTGATGTCATTGAATGTCATTAGAACACGATAATATGTATTTGCTTGCTAAGGGACCATATAAACAAACTATTTGGCTTTTAGAAAATATTGAAATATCTTTATCCATCCTTGTGTGCATGGTGAATCTAATTCTCCATAATTTCACCCCATTAAATCTAGTTTTTTTTTGCCTGTGTGGTTCTTTGAGTGTTATATGTGCACTTAAGCATGCGTTTGGGTGCACTCATTCAAGTGTGTGCATGTGCAGAGAATTGTACATGTGGTGTCGGCTTATTATGAGAGGGGGTGTTTTGTGCATGCATGTGTATGTCCCTCCCTGTGTGTCTCTTGGACTAAATGACAGTGTTTGATCAATGGTGCCAGGCTCTGCCCTCGCTTCGTTTGCTTTTTGCTCGTCATTACTAACATGGGCTGAAATATCTGGGTAACAAAAATTGATATAATGACGGAGTGCGCCTTGTTATCTTCTAGCTGCATCGGATTGGCAAACTTCTGAGGAAAAGCAAAATGTCTGGGAAATATTACAAGTCATTTATCAAGTCCTGCTCATTTGCATATTGCCTACAGAAGCACTTGCAGAAATCTAAATAAAAGTGGCCGATTGGGAGCTGGTTCCGTTTTTCTCTTTTAGCTGAAAAAAACCCCCCAAAAAAACTCTCTCATAAGGTTTTGTGACCTTGAGAATAATGCAGCCTCCTGCTGTTGACTGTGCAAATGCTATAACTTAGAGCTAAACATTTTGTTGATACAGTAGCAACAAGATTGAATACATTACAGTTGATGCTCTTAAACACAAAGTGCTGCTAGAATGATTCCTAACACGTCAATCATGTTCAACCATGGTATGTGCTGATGTGAACGTCTGATTGTTTGAGTGCGTTTATGATCACTTGTGCATGTACTTAGTAGTATAACAGTGGTGGCAGAGCTATATTAATTAGGAGGTGACTGCATACTCCATTTTTCCTTGTCACGTTGAGCTTGGTCCCAGGTGTACTGTGACAGAGAGGGAGAGGTGGTGGAGTCCAGATGAGGCGCACCCAGCTCTGCATCCAGCAAACCGAAATAATGAGTTTCCTTCCCCCTTTAGCCACTGTATGCACCATGATATACAACTTGCAATTAAGCATGCCTTGGTGATCCAGTGATTAATGTCTCTTGTGGCGGTTGTGAAGGGACTGGGACTTAGTCGGAGACTGGGGGACTGGCTGAACCTCCCTGTTTGTATTCCTACCATGGCTGCACCTCTCTCGTTTGCCTTTCTTGGCCTCTGAAACACATGCACGTGCACGCGCGCACACACACACACACACATGCACACACATTTACGCTTGCACATATGCACTTGCTCTCTGGCTTCCTTCATATAGTGAGCCAGTCTCCATTACAGGGAAGATGGAGAGGACTATTTGCAATTCAGTAACCTTTATGACAGTGCACTCTTTTAATCAGAGGCCTGTATTTATTTTGTGGAGTAAAATACACGCACACATGCACAAGCTTGCATAGAAATTCACCATGAGGCCCATGAAATACCCAGGCTGGGTGAGGTGGTGATGGTGACGTATCTGATTTACTGTACCCTGCTGCTTTTTCATTTGGTGTTGTTGAAGGCTTTTAATTTTTATGCTGGGGCTGCACTAAGTAAATTATGTTTGTTTAATGGACGAAGTTCGTTCTTTCAAATGATAGTAAACTTAACAACCGCACTTCCCCAGCCTGATGGATAGTTTTAGGGGTTTTTTTGTTCAAAAATGACAAAAGAAAGTAGTAGTTAGTAGCTTTTTGAACTAACTCTAAAATGAGGATGTGAAAGGTAATACTTTACTCTATGATAGACTTTGCGCAAAATCTGTTGCGGCTGTATTTTCCATTGCTTATTGTTTTCTTCACTGTCAACATGTACTATTTAATTAAATTCTCATCTAATTTACACAATAGAATTATAATGCTCAGTTGCCCCAACCTTAAATGGCAAATGCTGTTTGCAGCCACTTCGCTGCTCTTGTTTAGTGATGAAGGCTTTTGATTTGCTCTATTCTCCAGAGTGCCATTCAACTGACTGAGCAACACTCATCCTGCAGAGCACAAGGGCAATTCTCTTTTGCCCCCCTCTTCCCACTTCCACTTTCACTCCCTTTCTCCACTGGATCATTTCCCTTCACACCCAGAAAGGCTTTGTAGCGGTGGCATCAGTCTCCCAGCTATGCTTTCTCTCTCTATTCATTTTTTTCTCCCTTTTCCTTATTTCCCCTCTCTCTTTCACACCAACTTTCATCAGCTCAGTAAAGCATGGCCTTCAATTCCCTTGTTCTAGTGTTTTCACTTAACATCAGGAGTGATGAGCAAAAGGTTTCTGGCTCAATCCTTGAGCAAAGGCCTGGCATGACAGGGATTATTATTTATTTGTCATCTTGGATGTAATAAGCTGTAGGTACAGAGTGGAGAGCTGGTGATTTATTGCTCTGTCGAGCGCCAGTAGCAGTCCGGCCGCTGGGGCGTGCAGGATGAATACCGGCCTGTCACTCCCGTCCATCCGTCTCCTCGCCCCTGTCGCCCTCACAACACTGCCCCATTTCATGCCAGAATACATAAACAATCTTTCATTACTCCTAAGCCTTTTTTTAATATTTGCTCTTCACAGGACACGAAGTTTGAATTTATTCATGGATTTCTCTTGTTCTCTCCTTCACTTTGTTTTTCCATTTTACATTATGTGTTGCTTTTGTTTTCCACATTGAGGGATTTCCTGAATATGTAGTGTTTAACAGTAAAGGAATCCTACGCCCCAAACAGCAATTTCCATCCTGCTCTGGTTTCATTGTCAATTCGGATCCTTTTGGTCATGACTTCATTTTTCTTCTCTAAACCGCTTATGAGAAGAACAGCTGAACACACCCACTTCCATTTCAACTTTTCAGAATGGATTATTCTCAGTCCGGAGGATTCTTGAGCTAGGGGTGATTGGACATGAATATGGTGGTGTGCTGTCAGCACCACGTCCTTCCAATGCATTAGTGTCAGTCTCCATGCTGCAGTAAAGCATGAGATGAGTGATGAAATATCAAATCCTCTAACTTCAAGCCCCCACCACCCACCCACCAACGCGTCTTCTAGAGCAGAAGACATAATATCGACCCCCAGTCCATTTAGACAGGAATTTAATATTTTTCAGCTAAACCAATCATGCATGGTTAGCGCTCAGTGTAATCCAATCACATTCCATCATAAATGCGTCTCTTGTGAGGCTACTCACAGACCTGATAAACCGGTGGAAATCAAGATGTTGAAAAAACAGGGCTTTAATAGATTGTCTTGGCTGCCTTAGAGGAGCTTGTCCCACTCCTCACTGTCTATGAACATTTTCATTTTCCAGGCCTAACTGAGCACTCAGGCATAGATTGGCTAAAGTGGAGATGACTTTGTAAATAGGACTCTCATTTATTAGGACGACTGTTTAGGAGAGGTTTCTGGGAAAATGCCTCGCCCACAGTCAGATCAAGAACAAGGATAATTACGAGGCATTTATTTTGTTTCTCTAATTAATAGCTGGTCCAGTTTTCAAGCTCAGACTATGATGGTTTCACTTTGTGTGTCCTCTGAAAGGCTCAGGATCACAATGACTTTACACTCAGAGATAGCATATTAGAGTGTGTACGTGTGTATATGAGCAGTGAAAAGTGAACGTTTGTTAGAGGACATAGGTGGCGATGCCTCACACAGCCAGTGAACTGAGAATACTCATTTGGTTCCTGAATAAGGTTCTGACAGCCACCATTTATATCTACCTCGTTGTATCCTGTCCAGCCGATTAATAACAGTTTATTGCTGTCTAATTAGTGTCGGCTGATTGGAAACTACATTAGAAGTGTGAAGGAGACTTGCTTGCTTTGTTTTAGTGCGTGCAACACAGGAGACAAAAAAAAGGGCTAAAATCAGCAGATTTGGTGCAGTAAAAATGATGTGCTTTTAATGTGTGACAGCACAACGATTCAACTACCGGTCATGTGTATTCCCAGTTGAGCTTTCTTTTCTTTCATATTCATTTTTACACATGCATCCAGTGTCATGTCTACATTCAGCTTAGCCCCTCATCTGTATGTTATGTACCAAGTTTAACCTAGTGTAAACTTGTGTTGTACTTCTCCTTTGATCAGACATTATAACGTCATCAGCATCACCACACTCTGCCTTTGAAGATGCACAGACTCGAGGCAAAGGATTTCTCTCAGTGCTCGGTCTTTGACGATGCTGTTTTCATTAATGCTAACAATCTGCCCACCTAAATTAGGCCGAGAAACTTGTATGAATTAGAACCACACATACTGATGATGCTTTGTGGTTTGAATGCTAATCTATGCAAACTCGAAATAAACAAGAAATTCACACCACTGCTGAATGCAAGTCTTTATGCGTATCGTTCAATAAATGTTTATATTGTGTAGATTAATACATAGCAAATACAGGGTGAATGTAATTATCTTTTTATGCTTCTTTCTACTCTTGTAATGATCTTATATAAATATTTGTTTGCATTAATTGCACCCATTATGAATTGGTATACCCTGAAACAGCAGCCACAGAGAAAACGAGAGCCAAAAATTGCCATTAGTCTGCATTTCAAGACTCTGTGATCATGCAGAACGCGACATAATGCCTGTGCTGGCGTTCCCTCCTGCCCGAGGTTTAAGGAGGAGCCAAATGGAGGAGGCAGGAGGAAATATGAAATATAAATGTATATAATAGGCATGGGCTGGTTACCGGGATCATGCTATACCACAATTTCAAGTCCAGCTTTCAGATTTATCATAGATTCCACGGTGCGTTATGAGAGCACAGAAATTCTTCTGAGGACTGCACAGTACAGGAACACCCCCCACCCCCCTCCCGGCCCGTCGACTTGAATTTTGAGTATTAGTTTGCTTTCATGATAGCCAGTATACTTCCATGAATCTCAGAAAACAAAGTTAGCAATTATGAGAAATTTTCACACATACCAGCAATAGCTGGATGGACAGAACGTGGAATAAGAAAAACATATTTTAGAGGCATGACTGCCAGAGGAGGCAATACTTACAACATGATTGCACATTTTTGGGAGTAAACTGTTTTTGTTACATTGCTTTTGTCTACGCTTGTGTGTTGCACAGCACAAGTAACAAGTGAGTGTGTGAATGCTTGGCTCGACAAACTCGCAGCTTGCTCCCCCACACTGAAATCTCAGAGTCTCTGTTCCATATTACTTTGTTAATTTAGAATTGCATTTGCATTCTGTGCTAACCGTGATGTGTTGGCTGAAGTTTATTGTACAGTCAGTTAGCATCCTGGCTAATACCACCAGGCAAGAGAGGATCAACGGAGGGAAAGGTAAGTCCAAGGGCCAAACAGAACAAGAAAAGCAACACCAAAATCTAAGGAAGAATTAAATTAACACAAAATCAAAATTCTTAGTTAACGACGGCACCAATATCTAATGCAACAGCACCAGACATGCGGTTGTCATTATTATAATACCATACGTCACTGGGGGAATTTTATTTTTGATTTTGCAAAAGTTCAGCTTCATATTTTTGCTGTAATTATTATTTTATGTATCTTTCATTATTATCGCTGTTAATATTATTGTTGTTACTATTGCACTTGTTGTCATCCTCATACCTTTCTCAACTGGGGTTTGGCCATTTGGTGTTGCAGTATGCTATGAAAACTCCAACTTGTACTGTAATTGAGATGCTTACATGTCTAGAATAATGTATGATGGGCTTAATGCAGTCATTGCTTACTTTGATCAAAGCCTTACTCATAAAGAGTGTTGCTTTAATCAGGTTAATAGAGAGCTGTTGGTGCCCATGTTAATGTATGTCAATGCACAGGGTGACAAAACCTTTTGTTCTGAACACTGGACTGATTTATTCTACCCATGCCAACACCTGTGGTAGGGTCTCTGGCTCACTTCGTATATCCAAGGCTTGAAAAGATGACTGTTACTGTTACTATGATAGCCCCCCGACAAAATACAGAAGCCTTACAAAAAATGTGTATGAAAAGAAATAATCAAAGAAAGGTTTAAAGTAGGGTTTATTTTTCTAAGTGATAAGTAATTAGGTAATCGTAATTTAGGATAACTCCAGGGATTGTGCACAGCAGCTGAGAAATATATCCCAGTCTCCTGTCAGAATGTGCTATCAGAGAAGTTGGATCAGAGCAGGAAAAAAACCACAATCAAAATGTGCCCATTTCTTAGAGGTAAAAATGTAAGTTGTTTTTTCCTCTGTTCCTTTAAACAAAGCTTTAAGGCAGTTATCTGCTAATCTGAAGGTTTTGGTTCAGTTCAATCCCACATCCACATGTTGAAACGCCCTTAGGGAAGACACTAAAGCCTGATGTGTTCATCAGTGTGGGAATTCTTGAATGACATAGACATAAAACCATGTCGACTAAATAACTGCATAAAATTGAATTGCTGTTTGCATGTGTTTGAGAATGGGTAAACTTAGTTTGTAGTGTTCAGTGCTTTGAGTAATCAACAACACCAGAGAAGTGTTCTATAACTGTAGTGCATGTACCAGTGTGTTTGTTCTGGTAAAGGTGTGTAGGAAATGCCTTCTCACTTTTGTTTGACTGGAACTGAGTGTTTAGGTCAGTGGGGTTCCAACTCTGCTTGGCCTGCAAATTCCCACTGACACACAGCTGATCAAGTCTTAATTAAGCTGCAATTTTCTCTCTCTGATTTCTATTGATGCAAAGCGAACAAGAACAAACTCAGGCACTTTACTATTGGCCTACAAGAACTGCAACTCCCACATCAAAGTGTTGTTTATCTTCTTAGGCTGCTCTTATATAACTTTTTGTCTTGATGGCTTTCTTCAAAATGTCCCTGATTTACCAGCTTCTCTTTTCAGCTATTATTCTGTGTGACTCTTGTTTATCCTCTTTGCCATCCTCCTCTTTCTGGTTGCCTTTCCTCACCACCTATTCAGCTCCCGCCTCCTTCCAGTTTCTCTTTGCCAGCTGCCTGTCTCAACTGTCGGAGCTGAGGTGAGTAGTCTAGGTGGGGTGGAGCACGGCATTAGTGTTTCTGCTTGCCTGTGCAATAGAAGGCGACGTGCATCAGGGCCTCTGGCAGCAGATCAGCACTGATGCAGATGGGAGTTGAAAAGCTCCCGGGCGATGTGGCTCATGGGCTGGGCCACTCTCACCTTTCTCCCCCACATTCTCATTTGAATCTCTCTCATGCTTTATTGCATACTCTTTCACACACACTCTCTCTCTTTCCCTACCCCTCTCTCCTTTGTTATTTCAGCAGTGAGGATGGAGTGGGCTCTGACAAAGTGTGGGGATTGATAGATGGACAGAGCTGGAGACTGGATGAGAGGATGGATGAGGGCAGAGGAGGGAGTTTAACACAGGCAAACACAGAGAGACAGAGAGGAACGACCTGCCCAGCTATGCAGCCACTTGCAGCCCCACAGCAATTTAGCCCTCAACTAACCCGGTGCCAGTGGACTCCTAGTTTCACAACTTATTTGGTCACAGTACATATGAACAACTGTGACAGCAAACAGAGACCAAAGAAATTTAGTGCCCATGAAGAACAATACACATGCTCCTGCATGTATCCTAAGCATAAAAACAGATATAGTAGGACCTTTTTGAAGGATCAATGGAAACTTGGTTTACTCAACCTGTTGTTTCTGAAAATGTATCAAAATGAACTGGTTTGTATAAATCTATCTTTCATGAAAAAAAGAAAGTATCATTACTTTTAGGAACTGGAGTTTTCACTGTTCAGTAACACACTTCTACAAATTGAAGCCTTTACATCTGTGCAGGCCTAAATAGTTACCCAGAACTTCCTGCAGAAGTGTGTCCTGCTTGTGTGCAGCAGGTTTTATCCATTTTTCACAGCTCCTGCTTCCCTAACCACCCCTGGAGGAGAAAGATGGAAGAGAGTTCTTGTAACTGTGTTCTTATTACAAAAGCCTTCCTCTGCATCCTGGGTGGGGTAACCTGTGTATGTGCGCTCGTGCACTTGTACGTGCGTTCTCTCATTACGCTCCTACCTGCTCTGCATTACTTGTCAGAGGTGTGGGAGCGCCCTGCTCAGATTAAGACTAATGCTGATGGCCCCAGGAACTGCGATTAGAATCACACTCATTACTCAGGACCTGGTGACGGAAGCAATCTAAAGCCCTGGTCTTTACAGTACAAGAGGCAGGGCAAGCCCCCACTGTCAGAGGATGGAAGACTCTACCCTACACACACATCAACACACAGAAATACAACTACAGTGCTGCCTCTTCTGCTCTCCAAGGACACCTGGAGGCCAGGTTCTTTGTGACTTAATTGACTCACTCTCTTTCTTCCCAGCTTTTAATTTATTTAACCTTTGAGGAGAAGAGATTAGGGCTTCAGTTTGCATGTCTGGAAAACACACAAGAACAATATTTGTCGGTCTGTGCTAGAGCTACACAGTACAGTCGATGTCTGGTAAGGAGAAGTGCGCATGTGAAGTGCTTCCACTGACCCCAGACCCTAGAGACTAAAGTTAGTCAGTATGAGCCACGTGATCACAGATGTGGCTATTTCTAGGTATCTCCAGGCTATACGTGTGCGCATTGGTGTGATTTCTGACAAGCCTGTAGGTGTGTACAAGTCTGCACAAACTTGTCTTTGTTCCTGTGTGTATATGTGTTAATGTCACAAGGTTTGTGCACATGTGATTACTTGTTTGTGGCTCACCTCTGCAGTAAGGTTACAGCTCCATCGAATCCCTGTGACAGTTGTCAATCAGTTCATATCAGTTCAAGGGTGGCTGTCACTTAATATTGAATGATAACACTATCAATTAGCACCTGTCACCATGGCAACTCTATCATAGTAATGACAAAACTTTGCAGGCTGAGGGAGAGAGGAGAGAGTTTCATCCTTGTTCCTGTCAGAGGGAAATTTGCTTGATAAAGCTGTGATGGAGTTTTGATGTCATCATTTCTCATTTTGATTAATTTTGTAGAGAATTTCTAGTTGTTACTCATCCGGATGTGTCTTCCTACCTTTTGTCTGCAAACCTTGGCTAAAATTACATGGTAATAAAATAGAAATGTTTAAAAGGGACCAATTTTCTGATACAGAATACTTTCTGGCATACTGAGTTGGAATAAATACAACCATGGGGATATTTAATAAATTCACGATTGCATACTGATTTCCCAAGTTTTAAGTTTTCCAAGTAGTTCAGTCCCTTGAGTCCTTTAATTTTTTTTCCATGTTATTTGTGGAATTAATGATGTCTGTACGCAATGTGACCAATGTAATCAGTTCCTGAAAGCTCATTAGCTGGGGCAAACATTTAAAGGTACCATATTTAAGAATGTTTTATGATATGCATTTCTACAGTAATCTTTAACCTCAGCAATTACAAAGCACTTAACGGTACGTTTTTCCCTTTCATAGACACACCCACACACACGAGTACTGGTAAAAATGCTGTGCAAATTGCTTGCTGTTTAAACATTCAAAAGAAACAACTTTTTGGGTTTGATCACAAATTAAATCAGAAATGAACTGATGTGATGATTAATTTTGCATGTAGCTGCCAGGCAGCATGAGCTCCTCTCAGAGTCACCAGGTGATGTTATTTCCTAAAGATGAGTCCAAATGGATGTTTAGTGCAGATAAAAATATTGGCAGTAGTTTTTTGAAGTTGAAACACCCAGAAAGGAAGCACAGGAGCTACTTCCTTTTAATGTTTATATTTTAATGTATTTTTTAATGTAATCTTTATAGATTTACAAATGAACTCAAGATCTTCTGTAAGATATGATTAAGTTATATAGCTTTTTGTAGCACAGCACCAATTAAGCCCAAACCTTTCAACAAGAATGATGACACAAAGTATACAAGGATGGAAATTAATTATGAATGTAAGCCAAACATGTTAATTGAAAAAAACATAGTGCAAAAAGAAACAAAAAAAAACAAACACCTTATATGATTTTTGTATATCTAATCAGGCAGGGGTGTAACAGACTGCTGACATGGCATGTTGATAACATGTTATTTTGACTAAATAAAATTGTGCACTTGGTTCTTCATATGTGGTGTGTGAAGATCTAAGTGCACCATTAGAATTTTCCATAAGAAAATAAGTTGTAATGAGGTGCTGCTAGCCAAGTGTTAGCAAATCTATAAAAGCGAAAGGTTTTGCAGTATATATGGGAGTGGTTATAAGGACAACCCGAACAATCTGGAGTCCATCGTAGAAGAAGCTTCATTCACTTCAAATGGGTGCTTAACCTACTCTTAGTTCACTTAAAGGTCAGACTATGCAACTGCAAAAGCACAAAGTAGTTGTATTTTAGATTCTATAGGCCCGTTAGAATCTTGGGAAGTTTTTGGCTGCAAAGTGCTCAGGTTGATGTGGGTCTCTTCTCTCTGAGTGGGACATGCCAGCAGGGTTTAAATTTTCAAAGTTGCATTTGGTCACATCAAAATACTGGAACAATGTCTTTTGGACAGGTGAGACATAAGTGGAGAT
>JBAMYA010000007.1:9650125-9661753 GCA_037176975.1 Arrhamphus sclerolepis
GATACATGACACACATAATCAAACTTTATCATTAAGTAATTAGTCTTTGAGTCTTTTCCTAAAGGCATACAAGGAAAATATCAGTCTTAAAATAAAAGCAAATTTTAATATTGTTTTTTCAATAGATTAGCAGTGTGAACATGCATGAGGATATTTTCTCTTATATCCAAATACTTATAAGAACGTACTGTTGAGAAAGAGATCAGTTTTAAACTGAGCAGAGTAACTTGTATTCAGAGAAACTATGTCGGACATACAGTGTTATAGATGGAAAAGGGCTTAAAAGTCCTGGCATAAATGATTGTTTGAATTTCTTAAACTGTTATTTCTGAGGACAGGAAACATAACCCCGCTGAACAAGTTATTTGTAAAAAGTGTGTCCCTCCATATATACACACATGCACACTATATTTGATTTACAATATAATTTATCAGCCTTTTATCAACTAAAATTAGCATCAATAAGTTTGTTGACCATCAGTTTTTCATCCACTTAATCAAATGCCTTTGAAACAACATTGAGATATGAAAATGCTGTTTTTTGCCTGAGACATGATGTGAATGTGGATGTAAGAATAGAAGGCTGGACGTCACTTCTCTGAACAGCTCACTGAATGACGTGTTTTCAGACCTAAACTGCACAAAACTAAGTCACAAAATTGTGTGATGGATCCTTTATGAGATTCTTTTGTTTGTTTGTTTGTTTTAATAAATGGGAAGTCACTTTGGACACCCAAATATATGCTTTTAAGCATAGATTTTTTATTTGTCAAACAAAATGCTTTGCTATGTTTTTGCTCTTCTGTTTTTTATTTATTTATTTTTTACTTTAATGGCTCCATGTCCTGCCTTAGCTGTATTGTTGCCATGCATCTCGTTGTCTGTGTGACACTTGTGTGACAGATGGGGAACCAGAAAGATTTAGCAGTTTATATCATGTTCTTTCCACCTCTTCCACACATTGATAACTGGGAATGATCCTGCTGAGTGTGAAAGTGTTATCATCAGCTAGCAATGTTTTTCCACCCTGTGCTAGCTTGTTTTTATTATGCAGATGTATAGAATGATTATCAGAAATAAATATGCTCCAAATGCCTTTTTACTTCAATATGCATCATAAACAAAGTGAGTCTGAATAGAGGAAAAGAGCGGTGCATTGGTTTACACTACTTTAATGAATCATGAACACAATTAAGAACTTAAATAGTTATTATTACTTTTGTTTATGAAGTAATAATATGTTGTTACTTTCGTATATTGTTACTTTCTTGGCAGAACCTTGAGTCACTCTGCAGCATGGCTTTTAGCACCTCTGAGGCAAGTGCCTAAACATTTCCTCTGGACTATGACATGACATCTTAGTAAATGTTATGTAGTTCAGTCAAATGTACTTCCATGATGCACATGGCTGAAGCTCGTCTTAATCAAATGCATACAGAGAGAAAATGTATTCAAAAACCTCAGGGGTTGTTGGTGCTATGCTTAAGGCAGCTGGATTTAAGAACTGACAGACACCTTAACCAAACATAGGCCCACTATCATATAGCTGCAGACCCCCTTTGTCCCCTTCTTTCTCCTGTCTGCAAAAGAAACTTGGTTTGAAGTTTGTGATGGCAAGGAAACAATGCGGAGACTGAAAAGAAGATTTTTTTCTTCTTTTCATTCCATGACCTTCTAGTACACTGCAAGTTTACACGACCCTTCAGCTCCCCTCTGCACAAGCTCTTGAGTTCTTCTGTTTGGACAAATAAGGAGACATTGTTGCCTGGGTCATAGCAGCGGGAGGCCGAGTTCAGGAGTTTACGTAAGACGGCCTTTATAACAGGATCAGACACAGTCTTTTGACTGATCACGTGAAAGACTCCGGCCCGTAAGAACAACACTTTATGTGGCAACATGCAGGGATGTATTTTTGCCTGTCATTTAGACAAACATGATACCGATTTGAGGAGAGATGTTCTTGATGTTTATCTTTTTGACTGGCTTGTCAAACACATTTTTTCCCCTCTCAAACTTCTTTTTAAAGTTTTCGTGGGTAATTTATATCTCTAAATTGTCTTCACACTCTGTCCTGTCTGTCATTTCTTTGCTAGAGTAAAGTTGAGTTGTTTACTCAGGCACATCAACTCACATTTCACTCTCGCTTAAACTGATTGAGCTCTGCACATCTACAATAATTTACTAAGCCTGCCTGTTGGAAGTGCCCATCATTATGTCTCCTGTTCAAGGAAGACAAGACAATGGATTTATTAGGGAGACAGATGAACCTCTTTTCAAATCCCATCATTCTGTTGAATGTCTGAAACCTAGACAGCTGATGTGCATATGACAGCTGTCACATTCGTCACAATCTCAAGATCAAAAAACAAGCTGGAGCACGAAGGCATTTGTCTCAAAATTTGCAGTGGAGCTTTCAGCAAAGTGTAGTCTGCCATCAGAGTCCTGCACAGGATCATAAAACATGCGGCATTTTGACTTGTATCTTATGATTTATCTAGCCTTGAGACATAATTTGGTCTGAGCCCTCAGCGAAATATATACTTGGATAAATGCTATGGCTTTGAGTTGAAATAAACAAATCCCTAATGCCCTATCAATGTCTTTCCTGTTGGAAACAGAATAACTCCTTTCACTTACCAAAAGGAATATATATCATCAGATAAATACTCCCTAGAAATAGGAAACCAGGGACAGGCTTAACCACTTCTAAGCCCAGCTTCCCAGTAGACTTGTGTTTATGATAAAACGTAATGAATGGAAAGTGGATTTTATCAGTGAAAGATGGAGGAATGGTTTGCTTGAGTGATGCTTTTTGTCCCGCATGGCACAATCAAGGCCAATTTTTGAAGTATACTCCCTCGTGTCTTTGTAGACCAATTTTTGTGGATATTGGTTGTGGGACTTTGCAGGCCCTGCTGTACAGTGCAATAAGAAGGGCAGTGTAGTTATCTGAAAATGAAGCGGCATTGCTTACCATGCAAATCACAGAGGCAACTACTTTAAATAGTTTCAATTTCAAGAAACTTTAAATCTAATACAGTTGGTTGTACAGCTGTTACTTTTGTTGCACGGAATGAAGTCATTTCTCCTGTAATTTGGTTGCTGGGTTTCACCAACAATCTTTCTACAGAATTAAAAAATAAACCTGGACAAAGATTAATATATCTCATTCATAAATTGACCATTCACAAATATAGTTGATGCAGGTTTTAAATCTCTCCAATTATATTCCATATTTTGTGTTTTCCCAGCATACATAGGTCTTCCAACTGTCTGTTCTTTCTTTTAACCCTCTCGTCTTCTCCTGCGATGCGGAAAACGCCTTGATTCAAATAGGGCTGCACAGTGTGGACACTCCCGTCGTTTAGATTAGATCACTGTCAAGTGAGGGCTTTCCTAATAGGCTGACAAATTAATGTGCAGCCTGAACCTTCCCTGCAATGATGTCTTCTACATGAGCATCAGTGAAAACGTTTGGGCTTCCCTGAGCCAGATGAGTGTGTTGTAATACTGATCGTTAGAGAGTTAAACAAGTCTCATCTGTTTTAATGTGCTCCTCCTAATGGGGAAAAAAAGCAATAATAAAAGGTTACCATTGATCAATAGCCTAAATAAGCTCAGCCCATCTGTCTTAAAGATTAATAAATTATGGTTTCATTCAAAGATAAGGCAAAGACTTTCCAGGTGTTGTGATTTATGCTCTTGCTTATTTGCTTTTCCTTATTAACACCTTCTGTTGTTGCTGCACTGGACTGTTTTTCATCAAGCTCTAATTGAGTGCAGGATTTTGCAGGAGTATATTATCAATCTCTATCTGTTTCATATAGAGGGACATTGTTTAATGGAAATAGCTTTCCTTTGTTGACTGAATTGGACAGCGTTGTCCGCCACCGCTAGGACCATGTAACAGGGCCTGTGAGAACCATGCCAGCTGATCGATAAAGCTTTGCGATAAGAAGATGAAATTCCCTTTTTCTTTCTGATGACAGGCTACATAACTAAATTTATATATTTAAAAACAAGAAAAAAAGCTTATTTTGCTTTAGTGTAGAAGTAATTCACTAAAAAAGGGCCAAACAACCACCTCAAAGATTTCTCTCTCCCTTCTCAGCCTCCAGCCTATTAAAATTCCTATGAAGTTTTTTTTTTCTTTTTTTTTCTTTTTTTACATATCACTACATCAAATGCACATAAATTATGAATGTCTCATATAGCAGTCTTGCACTTGTAGCCCCCGGGTTCCCTTGAAACTGATTTGGTATCTATGAACTTAGTTGTAACAAGGGCCAGAGAAAATTGGAGTAATATGCTCTCTCTCTGATTGATCATTCAGGGCTCATAATGAAGAACATGCCATAATAAACATTTCTACCTTAATGTATCACTTTGAAATTGTGTTTGTTCCACCGTTAGTGAAATTGCTGTCATAAAGTCGATTGTATTACTCTCAGTAAGTAGTATTACTTTTCTGAGCTACACATGCAGATTAACAGCAGGGAATGGACATACTTCTTTCAGACATTGTAGGCAGTCTGGGGTTCTCTTTAAGAAGTAGATGGGAACTTTTTATTGTCACTGCAGCTGCTGTAATACACGCAGATATATATACATATATATGTGTGTGTGTGTAGTTTTTTTTGTTTGTTCTTTTTTTCAAAATCCTGACTGTAAATCAAGCAAGATCTCTAATTGGCTGTTATTTTGTTTGTTGTAAAATGGAAGCCTCCAAAGCAAAAAACATGAAATAGTATATGGAACAATATGATAATTTTATCACCAAGCTACATTAACAGAGGGGCAAAAAAAAAACAGCAAAAAGCACAGGTGTCTTTTTGTATGGAGTTTGCATGTTTTCCCCATGTTTGCGTGGGTTTTTTCCTCCCGCAACCCAAAGACATGCAGGTCAGGTTAACTGGTGTTTCTAAATTGCCTTTAGATATGAGTGTGAGTGTGAATGGTTGTTTGTCTACATGTGGTCCTGGGATGTGCTGGCGACCAGTCCAGATTGTACTCTTGCCTTTCTCCCAAAGACAGCTGGGACAGGCTCCAGAAGACCCTCCCTCCCCCATGACCCTGCACAGGAATCAGCGGGTATAGGTAATGGATGGATAGATATAATGCAAAGATCTTTGCAGACTGCCAACGTGGCTAGCATCATGAGAGCAATAATGAACAGTTCCGCTGTAGCCTAAGTTTTTTACATCACTGCTAAATGAAACATATCTTCATGAGACAAAGAAGAGTTTCTGAAATAATGGGTGGTTGCAGATGACAGCTAACTATCTTGAATGCATTCACTGTACATTTGTCGAACATTTTAGCCTTGGGCTTGGCATCAAGCTGCGTCTGTTTTGGTTTTGTAGACATAATTTATCCTTGGATGTCCAGCTGTAGCGCTCATGCTGTTTCTGTGACGGATACTTTTACACTGGCTCATGCAGAATAAACTTTGGTTTTCGGGATCATCCATCTCTATAATGGCAGGAACCTTTGGCTTATCCTGATCTCTTAAACATGCACAAGCACCTGTAGGTTTGGACCGAGGCCTCTAGACTGCCCCCCTGCGTCCGTTAAGAAATTGATGAAAGACAGATAAATAAATTCCAAACATGTTACTTTTGTTTCCATGAAGGCAGACAATTAAGTGAGTGAGGCGGAGAATTCAGTAATACAAGACAAGACCTGAATATTCAGAACATCTGTTTCTTACGTGGACAACTTCCAAATCTGCTGCATTTTTTTCTTTCTTTTGGTTAATGTGCATTTATTTTTGTAATTGAAATTGTTAAATGTTATAATAAATGTATGTTACTGTACCACTGCCCGTCGCTGACTGATGCTCTAAGTAGTTGCTTTTTGCAACTCAAACTCTGGTGCCTGGAAAATACTCGATGCACACCCTCGTTTTTTTTTTTGGAATGGTTTAAGTCAAACTGTTTCCTCTTACCGATTACTGCTTGGATCATCCATGACCTATATTTATAACCGCTCTCAAATCTCCTAACCGATGAAAACTCGAATTCTCATGTTTTGAGCAAAGCAGCAACTGTGTCCTGGAGCCTGACTGACATCTGTGCTGACCATCCCCCTTTCTAAACTTGTAACCAGATTCACATCAAAAGGAATATGATTTATTTGCTGTACAACTCTCCGAGACTTTGAAAGACCATTGACTTGTTTATCTAAGTTAACACTCTTGGCTATGTCTATAAACATCTTTCTGTTGGCTCTTTCATGTAGTTTTGCAAGATTACATTCTCTAGTGTCTGGAGTTGTAGCCCTCTACAGTAGAATTACCTTGGTTACTAATATCACTATGAGAGAAGTGGGTTTGAGCCATGGTGTGGACAGGGATCAGGTTTGCAACTCTTCCTTGATGGTATTACATTATTGATGTGTTTTCATGCTACTGTGGTTAGTTTATGGTACGCGGGTGGTGATTCCTGTTAGAGCAGTCATCATTGACTCATTTCCCTTGAAGCTGCCCATCTTTTAGCCCTCAGAGTCCCTGGACCCCTTTCCTCCTGCCTCCCACTGTATCTCCCAAATGGAAAACATGTGGCAGGAGTTGTCATTTGTTAGCGTACGGTAGAAAGAGTGAAACAGGCCAGGGGATGGCTCATCAGGAACACTCATTCAGAATGATGAATGTAGCCAAATACACATTTGTCCGTAAAACTTGCCGAGTGGATCAGCATCATTAGGCATGAGGAATAGGTGGAGCCCGCTGAGAAGTGAATGCAGAAAACAGATGCTGCAGATTTTTACCAGCATCTTTCATCCAGAGTACCATCATTAATAAAGTTGAAGGTGATCCTTGTATTTTCATGTAATAAGACCAAATAAAGTATAGTGGGCTTCTCAGGAAATTGCTGAATAAACTGAATATTGTCATGGCTTCTTAAACAAGGGCTCAAAGTGCTCTGTCTGGGTAAAGATCCTGAATGTGAAGCATGTTAATCGTACTTATGAAGACATCAAGGGAGTAAATTGTACCATGACTAACTGTATTATATTAACTAACAGGATTTTTTTTATAATATAGTTGTTGTTTTATGCATAAATCAGTGTGTCTTGATGGATAACAGTATTTTGATATTAATTTGAATACACGATACTCTGATTAAGAAAATACAATGTAGAGAGTGACCTTAATCCAAATGAGTAAGTAATAATCACATTAAGACTTTTGCAGTATGCAGATCATATCTTAAGAGTGCTATCACATTTTGTGGCGCCAAATGCTCTGCATCTGTACCAGCTGTGAAATATTTGAGAATGGCATGTGGAAAACGAAATAAATTGCACTACAGATATGAAGATAGACTTGAAGGGAGAAAACATTCACATCGTTATGTGATATCATAATACTGGCAAACTTGTGTTTGGTATTGTTGCATTGAATCTGGTGGAGTAGGTATTGAACCAAACCATTTCTGCATGCCTGCTGTATGGGATATGTATCCCCAGTCACAAGAATTCACACAGCTAAGACAAAAAAAACGCTGGATGTTTAAGCCACAGCCCAGAAGGTATCAGAATGTCCAGCAGTTTTTGTGTTAAGCTCAAATCCCACAGGAGGCAGAATGGAAGTGGAACGGAAGCACCAGAAGAGACTTGCAGTGGCCCAGAAGATGCACAGCCCATCAGCACTTCTATACCAGAAATACGTGTCAAGTCTATTTTGGCACTTGTCAGCTGGTAGACCTCATCAATTTACACACAGCACATCGAGTGGGCAGGAAGTCGGGCACAAAAATGGTCGAGAGAATCTGGTGAATTTTTTAAAAATGAAACACTGATTGGACATCGACATATAACCTGTGGAGGTTGCGGGTAAACAATTCAGAGGGTTTTGGGAGAGATCTAAACCACGAATGAGCAAAGAGTTAGTCCATACGTCAAAAAACACATTTCACTTGACAACACTTAGCCTTTTTAACTGTATAACTCTAGAAAAAAAACAAGACATTGTGAGATGCGGGCCTTTAAACGAGCAGACCCCCATGCAATGTTCAGGAGATCTTAAAACCTTCAGGTGAGTTTGCTATCTCTTACGAATCCAGTAGCCGCTCCTCTACAAATTGATGCTTGTGGGACTTGAGGTTGGAGCAAAACTGGAGCACGACACTTGTCAGTGTTCTGTGGAACTCCACTTTTACTGTACATGTTCCCACAAAGGAGATATAAGGTGTAGGGATGCAAGGGACATGTTATTGTTTGAACTATGCTCTCTAACATGTAAATCTGGAATATGAAATCAGTGGTCTAAAAGCAAGTTATGTAAATGCCTTAATCATAATGTTTTATTTTGTTAATATTAGAGTATTGCTTCCCATGTAAATATAGTTAATTATGCAGTGATAGACTTTCATTACACTTAGGTCAATATGCTGAATAGTAGTAGCTGATCCCATACGTATGTCAGGTGACTGAGCCCCATGTTCAGGCGGCTTGGCTCTGTTGTAGAGGGCCTCCATCTTTGTCAGCCTTGTCTCATCTTATAAACGGGCTCAGACAGAGAAGCTTTACCATGAATAATGCCTCAGGTCCGTAGAATCCCAACACCTATAAATCTTAATAGAGGTCCCAAGATTCCAATGGGCGACCACATCTCCATCCCACCCTCCCCTGCTCTGTCCCACCTCCCATGTGGAGTCTCCAATTTTCTCTCTTCGTTGTGAACCCACAGTGACTCGGAATTTGCCCATGCCACGATTTACCTACCAACAGGATTACATGCACATAGCTCATGCAAATCAATAAAAACATGTCAAGAATGCTTAGCCTTGTGCGGTTCGCTAAATGCAATTTATCACTCAGGGAATCAGGGGAAGGGAATGCGCTAACAAATGGAGTCTGATCATTTGAATTGGACCCGTTGTCAAATACTTGAAGAGTGCATTTTTCATTTTCTGTACAGTAAATTGCACTTGGTAGTGTGCTTGTTTCAAAGGGACTTGCAGAAGCTGTGCTTACTGCATTTAGCATGGAAACTTGCACTTTTATGAACTGTTGTATAGTGTTAACTTCAATTCCCAAATCATGCCTTATAGGAAATTGTTGAACGAAAGTGTATTTTGAGAAGTTATCTTACTTCATTATAGTGACAAACAATTTGCATTAGACACAAGTGTCTTTATGATTACAAATAAAGAAATGAATAAAAATACAAAAACCCAAAAGATTGAACTTTATATGAATCTGTGATTCAAATTCATATTCTTATACTTGCATGCTAAATTATATTAACTAGCTTTAAATTCAAGGAAAATATACTTGTAAATTCACTTATCTTACATCTATCAAGTTTGCCAGACAGCAGACGGTCATCAAGAATGCTGTGCATCATCTTGTCCACCCGGTCCAGGGCTCTGTGTTGGTATGATGAGCACAGATATGTCTGACACTTTCAGAGATTTCTTGCTTTGATATGCCCATCTATGCCTCCAGGCTGAGGCCGGTCAACACGATGCTCTCTGGTTCTCTAAATTGAGGCTGATTTAGATTCATCATTGATAAATTGAGAATATGTCACCTTTGAATTGCAATCACAGTGCATGCACAAGTGGTTTACTTTGTGAACTCCACCCCAATTTATGAGTATGTAAATAAGTCATGTTTAATAGTTAAGCAACACGTTGACCTACTGTTTTTTAAAAGCAAGGGTTTAGATTCATGTTGTCAGTGTGCCAGATTCTCCTCCACAGTGCATCCTTTGAAAGTTTTTTTTTTTAACTTCCTCAAAACATTTACGCTATCATTTAATGAACATAATGAAAGGCCTTAAACCTCAAAAATGTTGGATTCACTCGACATATCACACACGATTGGTGCTCTCATCATTTCTTCTTGAAGTGAGCACTGCTTTTCCCAAATGCCATAAATTCATTATGAATATGCATTCCATTGATTCAGTTCCTTTAGTGTTGTTCCAGTAAACGCCCAACGAACAGCTCTGGACCACAGTCCAATTTCGTAAGGAACACATTCAGTCACAGGGCAGTGATCACTGAACGTGTGTCTAGAATTACTGTGCCAAATTGCACTGCATGTCCCCACAACTATTTCTTTTGCCTAGTTCAAAGATAAATTAGCAGCTTCTAAATAATGCAGTGAACCCTAATTTTCTTTGATTAGTGGCAAGTTAGATGATAGCGACCCACTGAAATTGGTCATCAGCATAAATAATGACCGAATGAACTGATAAAATGCAAAGTTGCCGGCCATCATAAATCAAATGAAAACCACTTGGTGTGGAAGTCATTGGAATTAGAAGTCCATGCTCCTATTAATTATGTTGCCTTGCCATGGCGACAGTGTTATAAATCAGTTGTGAAAGGTACTCCAGTCGACTGGCCTGCCCAGCAAGGCCCGCTGCCTGCAAATGGCTCTGTATACCCCCTAATTGTTTCTTAAACAAGCCACCTCTAGAGGCTAGGGTTGATAGACAGAGCTTAAGAAAAGAATTGAAAATGTGGGAGAGGTTGAACTGTATAAATTTTGCATGGTTTTATTTGATCGTACAAGTCTCAGTCCACAACTAAGAGTTCCGTTGCATCTCATCCCCCCTGCCCACCCACAAATAAGTTAAATGGTTCTTAACTACAATTTAAAGAAAGGCATCAAAGGTATTGATCTTTTTTTTTGTCTTACTTTTGTATGAAAAGCACTTTATAAATAAAGTTTTGATTTGATTTGATCCCAGATAGATGATGTAGCCTAATTTTGGTAGCCAAAGTGTGTCCAAAAATGCTAAGTTGGCATCTCTACCCCCCCTTATATGATTAATGGTAATCCTTTAAAACATGTTGAGCCTGAAACACAGCAGAGCGCTTAGCGTGTTTAGACTGGATGGTGCGGTTACTTAGATAAATAGTAAAAGTCACTGAGCAGCATATCACTGACGCCAATAATCACCACAATTCATGAGAGCACTCATCCAAAAAGACATATTTAAAAGAAAGAGATGACAGGACACTGGAATGTTGGCTTCTTGTGTCGAGGAACAGATTTCTCGGCACATTAGTGATGTATCTTCAACTGTCAAGTTGCCTAAATGCTCTGTGAAAGAGCATCTACGGAAGAAAACTGCAAGTGATTGATAAATAGGGAGGGAGGGGACATCAGTGATCATCGCTGCTTAAGTAGCCATAGGCGAGAGAGACTTTCATATGGGACAACAGCTGTTGTCAAGTCCTACAGCTGCTGCAGGAAGAGCTACCAACCCGTGGGATGAGCACCCCAGGAGCGGGTGATTCAGTCAGCGCTGCTGACTCCTGCAGGTTCCACCTGTTATCACTGAATGGGAAGCACTGGTTGGATTCAGTCTCAGCCTCTCATGTATGGAGTTAGAACACTCTCAACAGCCACAAATGTGCAGCATGATATACAAATGCACAGGACAAGATTCACAAATGTACGGGACAATTTACAAATGCACAGGGCAAGATTCACACATGTATTTCTGTTTCACACACAAATATAACCTGATTTACAAACGGCTTCTGGTCTGTGGACTTTGCTGCATTTGTGAGTGAATTTTGAGACTCATTAAACCATTCAAACAGCGCTATCTGCATGCGAAATTCAGTCAGTTAGAATGAAGGTAGATTTGTGTCTTTATTA
>JBAMYA010000007.1:9665046-9700931 GCA_037176975.1 Arrhamphus sclerolepis
TGAAATCAATGTGTTGTGCTAATGAATAGAATGTATGACAATTAGTCATTAAGTCATCTTCCCCAGATGCAATCCCTCGCTGGTGTCAAGGACATAAAAATAAACATAAAAACTTCATTGTGTCTGGTAAGTTGCGCCTTCAAATATACTGTCAGACTGGAATAAAGCTTGAAGCCTTGGCCACTATTAATTCATATCCATATTCTAAGTGGCCTAAATCATTTCAGTGGGAAGTTCACAATGACTAAACTGAAATTAATAAAATCCATCCAGATATTGAGCTGTGGTAGAAAGTAGTGGACCAGTGCTTGTAAACTTAAACTATAACATTTTACAAAAGCAAGATGTCACTGCAGGGCCTGGAATCAAACACACTATCTTCTGTTTGGCAGACTGTTGCTCAGCCCTTGGAGTTACAGACCCTAGTTAGAAATACTGAAATGTCAACTGATTGTATTCTCCGATTATGGACTGACATCTGGGAACTATCTTGCCAATGAGCAAATGCTCTCCATGCGACGACTTATGTTATTTTTTTTTTACATCTTGTCGATGGAGTTACCCTGCTATGGAGGAGCAGGGTAGGTGTTCAGTGTATGTTACCCTGTTGATGTACCTCGATAAGCGATTACCCAGATACATAGAAAACCCAGAGTTAAAACCTGAAGTTAACTCACAAAGCAAAATCTAGCTTCGTGATACAGGCCCCTGATTCAGCACACTAGTAAAACAGTGAAAAAAATTAACATTGTGAATCAGAATATTTTAAGTTTAACCACAATCATTTAAACCCAAGCAATTAACAGCTAGTCCAAGTATTGCATAACCAAGTACAGTGCAATTTTCCAATAGTAGAAGGTTTCATAAACAACACTGACATTAAAATATTTTTGTTTCTGTTACTGTTGTTTTCTTTTTGTATTCAACTTTCCCAAATTTCCTTGTCATAAATGTCTTTATTAGAAATGAAAAAAAGTATTGTATTCAGCCTCATTCCAGACAATATGTCCTTAACAGACATGCTCTGCTTTTGTATACCATATTGTAATCCAATGGAATTTGTATAAAATAACAATAAACAAGTTTGTTGATTTTGTTTTTGATGGGACATTACACAACATAAAAGAGTCTAAAATAGAGGGTGAAATTCCACCTCACGACTATACATAAATCATCAATAATTTTCAAAATTTAACAATGTCCTACACTGAATTATGAAATTCTCTGATTTGAGTTCAGCTGCTTTTGCTACTCATGTTTTGAGAAAGTTGTGCTTAGACGAACTGTCTTCAGTATTTAGTGCACCACACTAAAGACATTGGGCCTCATTCACGAATATCTGCGTTAAAATGTTCGTATTTCCTGCAAAAAATAACCGCGTGCGCAAAATCACCATGGGATCCATGACATCTGCGTACCTGCCAATTTTGTTCTTACCGCTTTGCGTGTTTGTGAATCAGACTTGTTCTAAATTGACAGGCGTATGCTTGCAGTTTGTAATTAGCATACTACAACACCCCCATTTCTCTACATAAGGAAACCTCTTTCCGAGAGTTGATTCATGAATGAATGAAGCTGTTACCAAGGAGAAAAGTTCTAGTCAAGTTTGTCAGAAGCGATGGTGCCAAAAAGCAAGAAAAAGAACTTCACAAGTGAAGAAATCGAAACAATTGTGGCTGAGGTGGAAGCCAGGAAAGGTACACTTTTCCAGAGTGTCTCCACGGGGGTAACGATGGTTAAAAAAATGATGCCTGGACCACAATAACTGAGGCTTTCAATATAGTATCCGTTGAAGCGCACTGTGGCCCAGGTGAAAAAAAAGTGATTTGACATAAAAGTTGATGCAAAAAAAAAACGTATAACGGACTGCAAAAAATAGTAACTGATGGGGAAAGAGGTCCACCTGATCTAACGCCACAGGATGGACGACTGGCAGCAATAATCGGACATGCATCCATTCATGGAGTATGTCCACCAACTGAGGGGGGAAGTGATGGCCAAGGAGACATCCAATGTAATTTAACTCTTTGTAATTATGTGTTCCTAATTAACAGACAATTCAATCTGAAAAACATTTTATTTAAATGAAAATGGCAATTCTGTTGGCAACAATTTAACTCAAAAGGAATCGTAGGTCCAGACAAAGTGGATGAACCAATGCCATCCACCTCTTGCAGCCAGCTGCAGCCCCACAGGAAACACTTTGAAGCCCGCCTCAGGAGTCCCGTCGGCATGCCCACGTCCTGACTGAGGAGGTTCTCCAAAATCAACTGGCTCTCCTGTATGCAGTTAAGGAGATAGCAACGGGCAACGACATCAACAAAAGGCTGAAGCAATTATTGAATGTCCTCTCAAATACATAAGTGCATACTGAAGAGGTGTTTCATTTATTTAATACCAATGTAAAGCAAGAAGGGAATATAACTTGCGCTAATTGGTTTGCATTTTGAAATTATGTCTTGTAACTGACCATTAAAGATGTTGCGTCAATTCATGACGAGTCTGAATTGCAGCCCTGGTAGGAGGTCGCGCATGGGGCTGTACGTCCTCTTGCATGGGATTTTGTGATGCTCACCAACAAGCCGTCCAGTTGTCACAGCTCCTGCTGCCAAACGCATTCCCACTGTACTGTTCTGCAAAATGAATGAGTTGTGGGTGCTTCCTGACCAGCGGGCCACAGCGTTAAGAATCTTGCAGGTGGAATCACAGATCACCTGCATGCTGAGTGATAGTTTTTTCTGTTCATGTATTGCATTGAGTCAGTTGATGGAGCTTTAGAGCACACATGGGTACAGTCTAGTGCACCAATTGTATTTGGCATTCCGGCTATGACATGGAACCCTCTCTTCACATCAGTCTGATGATGTTCATCATATGGGAATTTTATATATTCAGGCATTAGCCTTAGGATGCCAATTGGGATGACTCGGCTCAGGGAGGGTTGTGCAATGCTAGTACGGTCTGCTACTTCTCGTTGAAATGTACCTGTGGCCAGGAAAGCGAGGGTTTAAAGGACTTGCACCTGATGAGGTATCGGATGAGAACGGTGTGTCGGGTGGTTTAGATGCTCCAGAGAATCGTATAGTTGCAGTAGCACATGCCTTGGCAATCGGAAACGGCTGATGAGTCAGTAATCAACCTCTTCAAACATGTTATGTCGGTCTCTGAATCTGTGCTCTCTCCTCAGGGCACGGGCTGCAATATCCTCCAACAAGGCTAGATATGCCATCTTGGCACTTGTTTGGGTGAACTAGAATCGTTTATATATCCTACATGCCCTGCAGCTACAGCTGCATTTTCCCACAGCTGCGTAATTTCGTGGCACAAGAAATTGTTGAGGGTGGGTGATTATTATAGGCCAAAACAATTAAATGGAAGGCAAAACTGTTTGGCCTACATTTCATAATGTGCATTCAAAAATATTTCTTTGGGAATGAGGGCTGTTGTTATCGTTGAATATTTTAATTGCCACAATGATGATGTGTGCCAATTTTACAGTTGTTTTTTTAAATATTTTATTCCCCCATTTTTTTGTTCCACCCAGTGCACAGTACCTAAGTTATAGTCCTGAGCATTACACTCCCACTGCTAACCCCAGGAGGGCCCTGCACTGAGCTCAAGTCTGCTTCTCTACTTGAGGAGTGACCAGTCCCTTCTTTACACCTGGAGATAGGGGATTCCCCAGCTGGACATACCACATGGAAGGATCATGTTATTCCAGCTAGATCCTCCCTGCTCCCTCAGGTGCCCCAGCCAGCCAGGGGAGGCAATGTGAAAGCCCAGGACTACTGCATGTTTTTGTGAGGGTGGCATCAGCTGCCCATGGGAACACAGGGAGAAAATGCAAAAGCCACACAGAAAGGCCCTTTTGCCAACCCCACCCAGGGTATGGTTGCTGATGATGTAGAGATACACACACCCCAGCACCCACAGCATGCCCTTGTGGGAGTTGAACCCAGGACCTTTGAGCTGTGAAGCAATCGCGCTACCTGCTGCACCACCATGCCCCTTACAGTTGTTTGTTTGATACATTTGGCAAATGTATTAGTAAATCTGTGATTTTGATGAATGTTAAATATCTTTTTTGATAAATGTAGTTTTATATGCTCTTCATGTACTTCAAAGCTCTGTATTTGCTTTTTCTGAGTCAGTTTGGCTTTCTTCATTTATGTGTATGTATGGTCTGAGGAAGTTCTAAATTTGTTCGCAGAGTAACAAATTCAGGTAAGAAAATATTGATGAATCCCAAATTTGTGCGTCAAACGTTTGCACGCACAGGTTAAGCACAGATTTATGAGTATGCACTGTTCGTGAATGAGGCCCAATGTTTGTATTGACCAGTGTCCAGTGTTGAAAAGCAGACACAAACGGCTGAGCACAGAGGGATACAGCAGAAATTAAGGACAAAACATAGAAACTTACTAAAACAGAGAATCTAGAAGCATACTTGAAACATATTAGAATACAGTATAACCATTTTTTTTTCATGTTCAAAGAGCTATCTCAAGTTTCATCTAGTTGTACATTCCTGGACCAAAGCATTTGCCTTAGGAAGGGATTTATTTCGAAACTGAATGTCTCTGTTGCATTTGTGTCTCTAATTTCATCTTGTTTCTTTGAAGTATTTATGTACTGTCCTGTTTTTTGTTTTTTTTTCCTCAGTCTACTGTGATGAAATATGTAGATTCTCAGTTTGTAGAGACATTCTTAATAATTTCCCAATTCTGGGATCAATAAATTAGATCTTATCATATTTAATGAAACTTCATGAAAGACACACAATTATTATATCATCCAAACACACTCTCTCACACACACACACCCACACACACACAGGCCAATCACTCTCAATCTGATTTTTGGTTCATTTTAACATCTGTGGCTTCGACAACAACCCCAACCTCCCACACATTTCAGCACTTGATGTTCCACAGACAAACCCAGTGGATACAGCCTGATTTGCCAGTGGTATTCAGAAGAAATCATTCTACGCTGTTGATAACTGTGTGCAGATGTGTGTGAATAAGTGGGTGGGTCTATTAAACTATCACTCTGTGGTTGCTTGCCTGCATGTGCATGTTCATTCATTTTTTATTGTGTTGATGCAAAGCAGCTGGAATTATCATAAAATATATTTAATAGTTCTGATTCCATCTTAAAGGTTTCCGCTGGTGGCTGGTAGAAATAGCTGTGGAGGGTTTCTGCATCCCCCACATGATGATCCTGCTCACAGATACTGAAACCTCCCAATGGACATTTTTAATGGACAAAATGTAGATTCGCATGGAATAGAGCTTCATCACTCTGTATTCTTGTTTCTGTGAGCTTTGAAGATTCTGGTTATTTTTAGATAGTTGACACTCTTCCTCATCAGTAATCATAGCTGCACTGTTTGTCATAATAAGGAGAGTGCTCTTGAAGTACAGAAGCATGAAAAAGTATGTGAAAATTTTGGAATTACGTTTTCTATAACTAGTTGCGATAAGCTGCTATGTGATTTTCACCAAGTCCCGACTACAGATGAAAAGGATGATGGATGAAAAGGTTCAATATGTGAACCCTTGGAGTTAAAAGCTATTTGCACCTCCTAACCTTCTGTGGCTCTAGATCAGAACTGTAACATTCAGGAGGAATTTTGGTCCACTGACATGAGAACAACGCAAATTGTGGCTGTCCATGTGAGCTGTTTCCAATCCAGCTACTTTTACTGGAGCAGAAGATTTTGTTCTGCATGTCTCCTCACCTGTCTGATCCAGTTAGAGCACAACACATCCTCTGAGCTGATCAACCCTGTAATCCAGCAGACTGGGAACTGATGACCGTTCCTAATGAAGAAAATTAGCATTAAATCGTCCGTTGATAGAAATTTGATGGGTGTTTGTGTGTGGCTAGATTTGAGGTTTAAATTTAAATCTTTTAAGATTACAAAGTAAAACACAAACCACTCTAAAAGTCCACAACTATTTACACCATCTAAACTTAGAACCATTGCATGTCATTTTGATGTACCTTTTAACCATTTGAAAGTGCAGGCATGATTTGGTAATTTGCACATTTTCCAGTGATTATTTTTCTTTACATCGCTTATCTTGTAGAAGCAGCTACAGTACGTGTTCTTCCTAACCTTGCCTTCCTGTTTTTCCTCCACTTTTCTTCTATAGCATTCACCTTTTAGTCTTCTTAACTGAAAAGTTTTGAAATGGTAACAGCAGGTGTAAGCTAGTGGGTTGGTTAGCTTTCTATCATTTCAAAGGAAAATGAGAAACATCCAGACTCTAGGGAGTGCAGAAAAATTAATCTATGCCTTTGTTACGTCAAGGCTGGATAATCATAAGGCAATATTTTCTTGCCATATAAAACAGTCGTCTTAAAAACCTTCAATTGGTCCAAAATCCTGTAACTCTCATGTTGTTGAGAAAATGACTCGAGTGCAGGCAACAATTAATTCCAGTGGATGGTGAGCATTGAGTAATTTGTTGTTAACAACACATGTGCACATGGAAAATGGAATTCAAGTCTGGTCTTCGGAATTATCACTGTAAGGAGAGAGTACGGGTTAAAGAAGCTGTGGAAATTGAAATAAGGATGATCTGGAGTTGCTCAGGTTGCCTACTGTTGTCAGTGGAGCATGAGTCGTGGGGGAAAGGCTGTCTGGAACTCTAGAGCGGGTTCTCCACACGTTGTTCTTGGGTGATGAGCATCTCTCCGAGTCTTTTCCTGTTCAGTGGAGATGATCGGTGGACTGGGGTGTTGGAGGGTGGACAGGCCGAGGAGCAACGTGGACTGATCCGCTCAGGCGACCAGCTGACAGGACGTGGATTCCTGAGGACAGTAAGGCTGTGGTTCTTGGAAAGGAGAAAATTTTAATTAGCATTAGATAAAGTTCTTGACAGACGTTCCTGAGGAGGCGGCCCGATTAACACTGGCAGTGAGTAGCGATCTGGCATTGGTCTGAGAGATTCAGTCTCTTTTAAACAGCTCCTTGATGAGTGACGAGCCACACCTGCTGGCCTCCTCTGCCTGTCGCACCCTGAGGACTAGGAGGGAGAGAGAGAGAGACCTGCCTGGTGGGTAGAGAATACGACAGTAGCATGACTAAACCAAGGTAGATCATATTTCACCAGTTCTATCTTCATTACGTTGGCTCCATTTTAAATCTATAATGGAATCACCTTCCTCAGTCTATGAAGCACACTCCTTCTCTACATTTAAGGTTCGGCTTAAGACCTTCCTTTTAAATAAAGCGTTTTAACTCTGTTGTCTCTTAGACCATATCTTAGTTAAGCTGCTCTAGGCCAAGGCTGCTGGGGGGGACTCCTATTGTGCACTGAGCATCTTCGTCTCTTTTACCTCAGTTTAAGATTATCACGAGTCATTTCATAGCGTTAACATTGCCTATCAACTGTAGTATCTGTCCCTTCTCCTTCTGCATGTCTTAAGATGGTGATGCTGGGTCCCACTGCTGCTCCTGTTCTTCTCCTCCTGTGTTCTTTATGACAGGCAACACACAAGTGCAGTGGTTAGCACTGACACCTCACAACAAGAAAGTTCAGTTGAATCTTGGTTCAGTTGGGTCTTTATATGTGTGTGATCTCCTTATGTCTGCGTGGGTTTTTCCCTTGGTACTTCGGTTTCCTCCCACAGTCTACAAACATGTGGTTTAGGCTAACTGGTAACATTTAACTCTGTCTAGGCATCATTTACATTAACTACAATGTTATTTTATTTTTAGGGTTAGATAAAGACAAATGATTCACTGTGGCGACTCCTGAAGGGAACAGCCGAAAGGGAAAAAAAGGGAAGGTTATGGGAATAATATGAGTAATTTTAGGAATAAATCAGTCCAATAAGTAAATTGATATAATTAATGTGTGTGGCAGAGAAACTGCTTCGGTTGTAGAAGCGCTTAAAGTGGTCCCTGGACTAGAAAGACGTTATATAAGCACGTTGTTGTTGTTTTGGTTGTGCACAACATTACATAGCAATGATCCTGGGGTATAAAACAGCGTGCAGGAGGCTGTATTTCTTTTTTAGCACAGGCTGCATACTGGCTGAAGTTTTGACTTTGCTGATGAGCATTTAATTCTTTTTATTGTCCTGTAAAAAAAAAAAAAAAAAAAGAAAGAAGACTTTTGCTTTGGAAAGCAAGTTTACAGTGACTAATTACATACATACTGATGGTGTTGCCACAGGCATAGCAAGGTTGCCCTGCTGCAACCGATGTTCCATGCAGACTGGATCCCTAAAAGATGTGTTGACCCCCACAGATAGGGGTTTTGGTGTGGCTCTTGGGCACTTAATGCAAATTATTCTGTTTTTGCCAAGATTTTAAATCTTAGATCTGTAAATGTGACATAATTTATCTTGTTTAAATATCATTTATACAAGACTTAATGTCAATGTATACTCTTAAATGTATTGTCAATGTTTCTTAATTAGCCCACACAATTTTAAATTTGTTAATTTACTGTTAAAACGAGCATCAATACCTACTTTTATGGTTTTACGTTTTGCAAGCAACCCCATATACATATTTGGCTAGTATTGAGTAATATCCACTTTAATTTGTGTTTATTTTCTTTTTAAAACACTGAAAAAACACCAGCTAAAATAAAATAAATAGCCACAAAATTCTGGTGAAAATTACTCAATGCCATTCATTTTATTTTATCATTTCATGTATTTATTTCATTTTGATTTAATTTCACTTTTAAATTCATTCCTTTTACTTTCTATTTCTTTGAAATTTTATTTTTACTTTCGATGTTCTTGAGTATTCAATTTTCAGCAACCTAAAAGTTTACATTATTTTGGTCATTTTCAGTGTCTTTCTCTTGTTACCATGCTGTAGTCTGTGAGTCTGTTTAGAAGTAATTTGATCTAAAACTCAGCATTTTTCTCCTTGTGTTTCAAACCTTTGAACACCTACCAGATACTGAAGATTTTCTTGTTAAGATAAAATATCTTACTGCTTGGATGAGTCATTTTCACAGAGAATGTACTTTATATTTCCTGTATTGAATTTTTTTTTGTTTGTTTGTTTGTTTTGTTTTGTTTTTCAGTGCTGTGGGTCTGGTGTCCCCTTTCTGCTCGTTGTCCACTGGTGCTAGGGACTGTGTCTCTTGCCTTCTGTGGGGTGGTGGTGTGGGTGTAGGGGCTGGATTTGTGCTCCAGTTGTGCTGACCGGTGCCCTCCCTGGATTCTGGACTGATGTGTTTTCAATGGGTTCTGGGCTTTGGTGGGCTCTTCACCTTGGTCATGCTAATTAGATTTAGCGGGGGCTGAGCATCCTGATAATCTCCCACTGAGCATGGGGGGAATCCAGTGCCCAACACACCAGCACCATAAATGATGCAGATTGTGGTACTAGTTCTGGTCACTGGCTGATGTAGAGCAAGTCTTCAAGATCACCATCGCTGCTTTATGTTTGTCTTTGCATCAAACATCTCAACCCCAGTCACTACACACTCATTTATGTACACATTATCATACTACCTGCAACACCCTCAACACACTGTATGTTCTGTTCGTGTCCTTCCATACCATCAGTGAAATCAGACATATCTGTCAGAATCAGCTTCAGGGGTCAATAAAGTATAACTGCCAAAGGGGGGGGAGTGAAGGACACATTCACTCTTGCATACACACAGGAAACTAATTAACATCTGCTGCGATATCAGATTGAATATATGTAATGACACAAAGAAAGAAAGCAGTTTTGCCAAATGACAGCATGAATTATTTTAATATATATGTAACAGAAAAGGAGGAGGAAAAATAAGGCATCAAGATCATCTAGTGATGCAAAGATTTGAGAGAGCTATAGCTATCTATCTGTGTATACTGCACATATACATATACATGCCGAGTAAACAAACAGATGCTTTACGGCATGATGACGTGTCTACAAGTGGCGCGAGCCAGGTGGGGGTAATGTGCATCTGCGCCAGCTGCATGTATTTTCTAACTTTATCTTAAAGAAACTGTAAAAATAATTCTGGATGTCATCAAACAACACAATAAGGGCTTGATAAAGTATTTTTGAATTGAATTGAATTCAGCCAGGAAGTGTGAACGTAGAAACATCATAGTCCACGCAGCCCACTGACCATAGAGCGTAGAGAACAACAGAGGACAAAGGAAATGCAGGAAAGGTTCTATCAGTCAGGTTTCTGTCTTGAGATGATTGTATGAACTGTCCTCAATCCAGACATGAGCACATCTGACGAAGGAGTATCAACAGTGGATAGAATGTATGTGGGAGCATCACCAAACAAGCTTTGCATTATGTTTAAGCATCGGGGGATGTGTAATGTATGCGTAACATGTATCAGTTCCTCAGTCTCATATACATTCGAGTGTTGGATGTTGGAAGTTTCCATGCGTGCTCTATGCTGTTCACTTGTACTACCTGACAATGCTGCATAGGATGTCATCTCTACAGTTGTTGCCAGGCAACAAAAACAAACCTCCAATCCATTCATTGTGATCTCAAACAGTTTCTGACCTCATGTTTATTTAGATTTATTTATTTATAATTTTATTTCAACTCATAATGACAATACATTTTCATTTTTTAAACAAGTGTTTTACAAACCAAATGTAAAAAAGGAGTGCAGAAAATTAACAGAGACTGAATCAATTTCTTTAGAAAGGTATTCTTTTGAAGTATTCAGTGTAAGATGTGTATAACCTGCTGATTCACTTCTAGGTTTTGAAGCTTTTCTTCTTTGTTCTATCCTCGTGAGTCCTTACTGTGTTTTTCTCTCAGTGCTGAGTCATCAGTGAGATTTAGAGGGAAAATCGTTCTTTCCTCTATGTCCTCCCACTCTCTCTGCAGCTCTTTACAGTTTTCCTCCCAAAGATACTTTCATTTTCCGTGTGAAGTATTCAACTTCAGTATGTCAGAAGTAGCATTCCACTTTACACACCCACACAGTTCACATTTGTTGTTCTACTTTTGGGAGTTGATGCAAGATGTAACTGTAAAGTGTCTCCATTAAATACTCTGGCAGGATTGACGTTGAACTGCCTCCTCTTTTTCTCTGTCTGTTCAGTAATCCTCTTGTATGTTTACAGTGTGAGAGTATTATCCAATAAAAGCAGAGTCTTTTTCTTCTTATGTTCATTGGATGAGTGCGTATCATAACGGAGTACATGAAAACTTTGGTTCTTTGTTAAATACCATAGAGGACAAGCTGATGGATGTTGTTGCATGTTTCCTGTTTATTTACAATCCTTTGCTAATTCTCTACTGGGGCTTCAATGAAGGTGGAGGAGATTAGAGATACTTTATTTTTGCTAAAATTGTCTGGTTAAATTTGCTATGCTGTGTTATCAAAACTCCACCTTTTTGTCCTAAAATCAAGATGTATTTATTTATTTATTTATTCACCCAAAATATCATGTGTCACAATATCCTGACTTTTTGGTGTAAAAGAAGTGAATGTTTGTCTTTTTATTTTGCAAAAATTGCAACTTTTGATCATAAAATTGACAGTTTGTCCTAAAAATATTTTTTGTTTTGTTTTTCTTCTGTAAAGTCAAAAAAGAAACTTTTATCATAAAAAAGTTACTTTGTTATAAATTTGCAAAGACAGAGGTGCCACAACTTTGTTTCTTTAAACTACGAATAACATTTTTGTTGTTGTTGTAAAATATCAGCTTTTGCCAATTAAATAAAAACAAATATATATATATGTAAAATTACAACTTTCTTGTTCCATTGATAATTTTGTATGATTGCAACTTTTTCTCTTAGAAATATAATTTAAAAAAAAACATCAAAACATCTGGAGAACCGCAGGGCACAGGAGACAAACAGGAGTGAACAGGACAGACCAGCCAGCACAGGCAAAGGCAGGCCTTATATATAGACAGCAAATAATAAGTGCGTTCACAAAATCACGGTTGGATTCATGAAACCTGTGCACCTGCCAATTTTGTTCTGACCACCGTGCGTATGTTTGTGTCAGATTTGTTCTAAACACACAGGCGCGTCGCAGTTTGTGATTAGCATACGGCCACGCCCCCATTTCTCCAAATAAGGAAACCACCAGCCTCGAGTTGATGCATGAATGAATTTCAGTTTGTTAGAAGTGATGGCACCAAAAGGCGAAATAAGAACTTTACAACCACAGAAATCAAAACAGTTGTTTCCGAGGTGGAAGTCAGAAAATTTATATTTTTACAGTGTATCCTCGGTATTACGATGGTAAAAAATAAATAAATAAACCACATTACCACAATAACTGGGGCTGTTAACGTAGAATCGCCAGAAAAGCTCACTGTGGCCCTGATGAAAAAAAGTGAAAATAAAAGTTGATGCCAAAACATAAAAAACAAACAAACAAACAAAAGTGCATTCCCACTGTACTGTTTTGCAAAATGAAGAGCTGTAATCGGGTCTTAAAAGTTGTGTCAGACCCGACCCGAGCCCAAAATAATTCGGCCCAATATTTTATATTTTGATTTTCAACAGCCAAACAAGTTTACAGCTCAACATTATTCAAAAGTGTGCACACGTACATCTCTTTTGCCTTTTGTCAAGAATGAATCATTTAGTTTACAGCCTACATGTTGCATCTTTTGCATTTCACATAATCCACTGGCTCATTATTTTTATTATGTGCATGGTCAAAACATCTCCACGCCTCACTTCAGTTCTTCAACTTTAGCTTTGATGACCCGGCTCAGACAGAGTTGTGAAAACCCAGCCTGGTCTGCTGTTTCTCTCTGTAATATAGCTACATGTAGCCATGGAAACCAAGTGTTAACAGGACTTACATGAGGTATGAGAACAACATGTCGGATGATTTAGATGCTCCAGAGAATCACAGAACTGCATTACGCTACATGCGCCATTGGCAATCGGAAACAGTTGATAAGCAGTTCATCATTTTCCTTAAAAATGATTTTGATTTATTTGATTTTTTATTAATTAAATCCCTTTTAATGAATGTGGTTTTATATGAATTCCATGTAAAGCTCTATTTGCTTTTTCTGGGTCAGTTCAACTTTCCTCATTTGTGCATATGTATAGTCTGAGGAAAGTCTAAATTTGTTTGCAGAGTAAAAACAAATTCGGGTAAGTAAATATTGATGAATCCCAAATTTGTGCATCAAATGTTCGCTAGCATGGACCGGCAGCCTATCCCTACCCCTGCCTTTTGCCTTAAGTAAGCTGGGATAGGCTCCAGCAGACTCCCGTGACCCTGAACAGGAAATAGCGGGTATAGGAAATGGATGGATGGATGGAACTTCAACCTTATTTCTTTTCTTTACTCTTAATTAATTTGGTCTTCATAGCGGCAGATTTGCATCTCTTCCCGCTGCCTGTGTATTTAGGATTAATCCTGCTTGTAATGAGATTCTGGCCTCTTTAGGGAGCGTAACCCTCAGTGAGTCCACAACACTTGTGAGCCAGAAACTGATGCTTTGCTCTGCAGTCACTTTTTTTTCTCTCTCTCTCAGATCCAAAGTGTTATGAACCCTCAAAGTGTTAACCGAGGCTCTCAGAGGTTTTTTAATGTCTGCTGAGAGCTGCAGCCTTGCAGCAGAGGCCTCAGGTATAATAAAATCAAAACAGTCATAAATCAAATGCTCTCAGTAGAGTCTTAGGTAGTCAGCAGCAGGTCTGTGGTGATGGAAACCTCAGGGATGGAGTCACCAGAAATAGACAGAAGAGCTCTTCAATCAGGGCAGAGACCTACAGTAGGACAAATTAGAAACTAGAGCTTTGTAAGCACAGCACCTATAACTTTATTTTTAAACAACGCCTCTTTCTACTCTTTTATATAGGTTTTTTGTTTTATTATTATTACTCTTTATGTTTGTCTCTGTCCTCTGTTTCCACCCTTGTTTCATTTTTGTTCTACTTTTAGTCTGCAGTGTGTTGGTTGATTCAGAAAAATATTCCAGTCTGTTTTGCACTTCTAGCGTAGCAATAACCTGAGGCAACCCTTTCTCACTTGTCACATACGGCACTTACATTTGGCCAGGAGCCCTTGCCATTATTTGTCAACGTCCAGGATAACCCCATAGCATCATTTCTCAATATGCTTCCCAGCTAACCCTTGAAAAAGCAATAAATAATGTATGTTCATGTCTGGCCGTGATGGTAACTCCAACATGTTAATTTTGCATACCTTCTGGGAATAATCATATACACATATATACATATATACATATATGTGTGTGTCTGTCTGCATGTGTGTGTATGTGTGTATGTATTCATTATCAGATAATTTCAAATACACAAATACAAAATAACCACTGAAAGTCAATAAGTCAGTATGGGTTTCGATCACTGCGATGGACTGGCCACCTGTCCAGGGTGTACCCCTGCCTTTTGCCGAAGTGAGCTGGGATAGGCTCCAGCAGACCCCTGTGACCCTGCACAGGAAATAGCGTATAGATAATGGATGGATGGATGGATGGATGGGTTTCGATCAAACAAAGCAACGTCATTCACATTAGACTCCATAGAAGCAATAACAAAAAACTAATCAGACCAAAAACTATATACAATAAGTATATTTCTAGATACACATAAAGCATTTGACACTATTAATCATACAGTTTTTTTTTTTTTTTTTTTTTTTTTTTTTTTTTTTTTTTTTTTTTTTTTTCCATTTTCTGAATGACACTGCAGTTACCTTATTCAGGTTGCTCTCAATGAAGTTATGTGGCCTTGGACATGATTAAGTAATAAAAACAATTAAATTAAATTACTCCAACTTTTGATGCATTAAATAGTGTCCTGGGAACATTCCTCAGCATAAAGGATGTGTAATTAACAGCTGAGATGAAGCGGTTATGAGCTGCTTCTTATTAAATTAAAGTCTAAAAAAAAAGTCTTTCAGTGTAGCAAAAGAACTTGATATATGCTTATGCGGCTCTGAGCATCACCTACCATGAAATTTAGTGTTTCCAGGATATTTAACATTAAGATGTACTTAAAATTAATTCTACGTGCAATTTCTCAAAAAGAAAGCTGACAACTAATGTCAATAAATCGTGCTTGGCCTAAGATTGGGGATCGTAAATCTGTTGCACAGTACCGCCCCTCAATGTGGTAGTCAGGGGTCGAATGGGGGTGTGAAGCTGGGTATAGGAACGAGGAAGATGGATTTGCTGGCAAAGAAAGGAGAAAGGGTGATTTGAAATCCTGGACACTGATTGGTGGAGATGAGGCTCGAGTGTCCTTGTGGTGACATTCAGTCCCTGATATTTGTTTGGCTTTAAATAATACCCCGGACAGGGCCCGAGAGTGATGGCCGCCGGGTCGGCTGACATTGCAGCCTGTGCCAAGGTGAGCGACTTCAGGGCACTTCCTCCCGCTTTGTCTTCCCCTTCATCTCTCCACATCTCTCTTTTCCTGTCTGTGGCCTGTCAATACGCATCCACTTGTCTGATGGGTCCTTCTGAGAAGCTTACGGCTGACATGCTGGTGTCTTTATTTCCAGCAGCAATCCTTTTAGAGTTGGCCTCGGTAATCAGTCATGCCACTGACAAGCAACTCAGGCCTCAGCACCTCCATCCATTCCTGCTCATGACTCTATGTCATTACAAAGGAGGAGCAGGGAAAGGCTTTGGTCCTGAGTAAAAATTCAGGTTGACTCCATTTTTCAAAGACTGCAAGACATGTTATTTATTACTGTGTCCCCAAGGTTTGACATATTGCTAAAATTCATACACCACAATTTAACCCTTTCACACCAGATACAATTTGTGTGCATCTCTTCTTTTCAAAAATAACAGATATGAATAACAAGGTGCCTTACTGCATGAAGATTCAAAGCTGTCTGGTGGCTGACACTCATGGCTGTGAAGGACCAGATTTATTCACGAGAGACAGATTTTTGAATTGTGACACTACAGAACAAATGCATCTGTGGTACCTATGTGTCACTTTAGCTTAATACCATTCTGCTGTTTTGCTATTTGTAGAAAAGTTTTTTTCTAAACAGGACAGTGCCAATTTTTGACGATACCAAAAAAAAAGATCTCAAAACTGAATGAATGAATGTTGAATTGAAACTAAGACGATATATATACATGATATGTATAGAGGTTTGCAGTGAGGTCACCTTCTATTGAAAGCATGCTGGTTGAATCCCTTCCCATAATGCCATTAATGCACTTATCATGGAGGGTGATAGAGACATTCACTCAGAATTTATAATTAAAAGAAAATGTGCTGCATGAATCTGTGTGTACTGTGAAGAACTTTTAATGGTCAGAAGGACTAGAAAGGCCTTTTATAAGAACAATCACCATAATTTTAGTATTTCATAGCAGTGTTAAAAGCCATATTTGTTTATGTAATCCAGAGCAAAGTTAATAATCTCTCTACCATCATTTCCAGTGAAGACACAGAGAACATCATGTTAAATGAATTTGGGTGTTCAAGTGTAGCTCATTAGATCTGAAATAAGTGCATTGATACATAATATATTTAGACGCACAGTAGGTGACTGTGTTCTCAGTCACAGGAGACAGTCATGTGTTACAGGGTGGGGTAAGTGTAAGTAGTTTTCCAGCTCGTAGCAGATGATGTGCTGTTGATTACACCGGATCGCAGCAATTATGGGTGAGGGCTGGTCCTGGGTTATGGCCTCGATGATTACTGGCCCTGCTGTAAATAACTTATTTACAGTGTTGTTGATGCCTCTTTAGTGGAATGACTAACTCCAGGCACAAATGTGGTCTTTTACACTACAGCTCTCTTTAATTAGGATGACTTTGGTGGTATTCAGATTTACAGTAGACTTGTGTCATATTTGGGTTTCAACATCCAACCATTAGAGATTACATAATCCTCAAAAAAAACCACGCCGACTTTCTTTTGAATTGTGGACACTTTTACCTGGCAGTGGTCCCACGTGTTTTCTACCGCATGCTAAAAAGATTTGAGTGATTAAGATGATATTCTTCAAGTACTAAAGCTTTAAAAATAAAGAAATTGATTAATTAAAATTCATTATCATTCACATAAAGTTTCTCATGCAGCCTGTAAATTACATGTTCCATATAAATGTTCTTCTAAATGTTTAAATGTTGGTAACAGCTTTTATAATGTCATCTTTATAAACTTAAGCATTAGACACTGTTGCTTTTGATGAACTGGAGACGCATGTGATATTATCACTAATAATAGGTTCATATAACTTTAAATGGGCAAAAAAGTATTAAGCAATACTACAAAAGTATACCATACGGTATTTTTATTTGAAATGTATTTGCACAGCTTTGGAGATGAGTGTTTTGTTTTTTACTGTTAACGTCAGAGATGTAGCTTATGTTGCTCCGCATTTTATTGTATTTTATTTCCTTTTTTTTTCTTTTCTCTCATCACATGATGTGATACAGGATGTGAGCTGCCACTGCTGTTCAAGAGTCCTCACACTGTTCAGCTCGCCAGCCTCTGCAGCCGCAGCCAATATAGTTCTAAGAACAGAGACATGCAGAGCGTTTCTGCAATATACGGCTAAACCATCAGTTCACTTCGGCCAGTTCACTTCTTACCAGGGTATTTGGCAACTCAGGCTGGAAACATAACTATAGTAAGCTGGAGAAAGTTTCTGTGTAAAAGATCAAAGCATGCAAAACCCCTCTGCCAATCAATCAGTTCTCTTTTAGAAGAAGAAAAAAAACACACAAAATGTATAAAACAAGAAAGAAACAAACCATAATTTTTCATAACTGATGTGATGCTAAATAGCCAATATGTAGTTATTTTTTTTTACCAAAAGGGGGGGGGGCATTGAGTGTTGTTGTTTACATGCTCATTAAAATGATTCTCACTCTGTTGCAGTCCTCTACAACCAGCTTGTCCTTCAGTCTTATTCCTGAATTTCTTTTCTTTTCTTTTCTTTTCTTGTCCTTCCTTTCGTCTGAGTTTGGACTATTCTTTCATCTCCACAAAGCAAATTTACAACTATAATTTCTCCAGAAAAGCATGCATTGCTTCCAGGTGTGTACCACTGGAAGCGGTGCTGGAATCCACGGACTGGGGTCAAAGGTTTCTCTGACTAACAGCCATCTGCTTTTGGGGATGACAAACTTCCCTTGTGCTGTCATCAAGAGGTATGACACTCCTTTTGTTCCCCCTTCAGGCACCTGAGACAGGCTCGCCAATCAGAGGGCTGCAGGTTTAAATCTGCCAAATTTTCAGACAAAACAAAAGCCTCTGCAGTCGAACAAACAGGCGCTGTTTGACTGGGTGCCTCCTCCACAACCAGCAGAGATTACACTGAAGTGCTTAGTGCATATAATTACAAGTAATTGGCAAATAGCAGGCTCTGACCAAACAGAAATTGTTTCATTATGTCTAATTAACACCTACTTGATTATGGTTAATTGCAAGTGTTTGATAATGGAGGAGCAAAGTTGTCAGTCTGGAGACAAGCGTGAGCCATCTGGATCATTGATAACCATATGCTGGTGCCTTGCTTCATGTTGTTGGGACCAGAGCTGTCAGGACCACAGACTGTGGCAGGTGTCTGCACTGCATTAGACTCAGCACAAATTACAAACACAACACAGCTCAAATAAACATATGAACGAAGTCGCACACAAACACATGGCCATTTTCCGTGCAAACGCTTGAACAGTAAAAGCAGGATCACCCTTTGGTAAGCGTATAAGGGGTTTGTTGTTGTTGTTGTTTTATAAGATTCAGAATGATCATTTTAAAGTCATCTTATCTGAACATTATTTATGTCAAAATAATGTCTTTGTATATTTAAATTATTCTTAGTCTGCTTTAATGTTTTACTGAAATGGAGGATGATCTGATTGATCAGTTAATTATTCACATTGCTTGAATGGTTGTGGGAAAATAATCCACCCATGTTGTTACCAGTAAAGGTCACCATATTAGATTTTTCTGAACATACCCACAATGCCATGAAGCTAACAAAGCCTAAGAGACTAAAGGTTTTGCTGGTTAAAATGTTACCAAATGTGGTGGTTTATAGCTCTTAGAAAGGAAATTGTAATTATAAAATCCAAAATCAGAATTGCCAGGTCAAAATAGTAACTGCCAAGCAAACAGCAGTCCGTTCGTCTCCAGTTAAAATGCTGCATGTGACCATGAGAGTAAGTTCACATAGACTAATTCACACGTCCAAAACTTTTGATAAGGCTCCAGGAGATGCTATTAGAAGCAAGACAGGGTTCCTTAGAGCCGTGAAAATGATTTGAAACAGAAGGCTCCCTGCTGTAAACAAAAGAAATTACCCTGGACTAAAATTATTTCTCTGTCCCTGTTAATTAGCAGCAGACGCAATGTGAAATTAGCTATGACACACCAGGAAAAAAGAGAGACAAATACCCCCTCATTTGGAAAGAATGAAATAAAAACTTGCCATAGGTAGCATTTGTCATGTTTAATTGTGGGATCAATTAAAATTTGGAGGATAATGATGATTTATCAGTGTTTGTGTGTAATTTGATATTCATTAAGTCAGCCAGACACTCGCTGGTATCAGCTTCATAATTGTGTTTCCTTTTTCTTGAAGGGTGGCTTTTGAGTGCAATTGGCTTAAAGTTTACAAACTCACTTGGCTGTGTGATTGTGTAGTGTGGCAGTCAGGCTCCATTGTGCTGTTGTAGCAGTTTTGTCACTTCTCATTTGCCTGTCTTCAATTGTCTTTATGAACTGCAACTGATTTTCATATAGTTTGAGCTGTGTAGTGTTCAACTCATTTTCTTTTTTCCTTCTTTATTTGTGTACATGTCTATTTATTTATTTATTTAGCCTTGCCTTGGGAACTTCAAACATTGATAGGTTTTCTAATGAACTTCGCTCTTTATTATTTATTATTATCAGCCTGTCACTGCAGTGTTTCTGTAAGTGACAGCGCAGCCTTTGATTTCCTTGTTTGTTACAGTGCATTGACTGTTCTTATTCTCAAAGTCTACGTGACCTTCAATGATCCAGCCTGTTACAGTGTATGGTAAATATACAGTTCATATACACATCGGAAACCCACTAAGAGCTGAGAGGGCTTTTTTTTGTGTGTGTCTGTGTGTATTATTACTATTGTTATTATTAATTGGTCCTCATATCCAGTGTCTGCTCACAGCATCATGTTCGAATAGCAACACTGGTCAGATGAACAGAGCAGACACTTGAGCTGTTTGTAATGCACGCAATTCATCATGCATATGTAATGTGTGCAGTTTGAGCACACCAGACAGTAGTGATGGCAGAGCACTTTGTTGTCATAACCCCCACCCCCCTTTTATTTTGTACAGCAAGGCTAAGATGTAGGCCAAGTGGAAGAGCGCCAAATGATTCAACGCAGGACAAGATTCCCTTTCAAACAGCACTGAGCTTTTCCCACTTATTCATTTTCTTAGATTACCATCAAATTTGTGTCACCAGCAAGGCAGCATTATTGACTCACAGCGATGCACTCCTTTGCTTTCGTTGTTATTAGTTGACATGCTGACATTTTCATATGTGTCTTTGCTAATGCCTGCAAATTGCTCTGACCCAAGAACGTGAGAATTGAACAGATAATTTTAATAAGATTCAACTGCAGATGGTGTGATGTGCCTGCCTTACTCATATAGAATATCAATTGTAACCTGTTTTTAGAGGCGACTAAGGGAGCAAACTGTAATAGGTTTTGACAACATTGTATTAGGCACAACAACTACGCATAATGTACCGAAAAATTGGACGTGAAATTGGAAACACAGCCGAGAACAAAGTAAATTTACATGGTTTGGTAGGTTCGGTGATGTCTGATATCATACTCTCTCATGCAAGCTCTATCTGGAGGGAGAAGGGAGGCACTGCAAAGGGAACCTTAACAATGGATATCAGTGGAGAGTGCTTTTAAAGTTAAGGCTGATGGATGGCTTGTCAAAAAAATAATTGCACTGGTATGGAAGTGGGCTCGCGCAAGCTAGCTGAGGAGGGGTTGGGGTAGGTATGGGGGGTGTCAAAGCAGCGAAGGAGGGAGGCACCATCAGCAGAGAGCATGATGGGAAGTGACAGTGGTCTGTCAAGAGGCAGTGGCTGCCCAGAGAAGTGTGAAGCCAGAGCTGTGAGGTGGCAGGAGAGAGCAGGCTGTCAGAGCAAGAAAGTGGCTTTAATATGGCGCAAACCAAAGGAATCCGCCTGTCAGACCTGCTCAGCCAAACCAAGGCACGGCAACAACGGCGGAAAGGAGAGTAGCTGGGGAATGGATATGGGTGAAAACAAAGGTAGAGACGGGAAGCGTGAGGGATAGGCTGACGAAGGAGGCAGGTGGAGAACCGGGGCACCAGTAGTGAGAACTCTGTGGCAGCAGGAGAGGCATGATGGGAAATTGTGTGGGACAGTGGCACAGGCTCAACCGTCAATTAGAAGTTCCTGAGGAAGGCTTTGGCAAGGTGATAAAACTCATCAACTCTCCTACTCAATCTCCAGGTGGCACTGGACTAGATCCGGCTGCCGCTAACAGTCGCAGAGCTGCTCCTGTGTATCACATGCTCTCATGCGGACGGGTGTCCTGGTGTTATGCTGAGATATAGTGTTAACTTCCTGTGATATCAAATCTTTGTCAGCCATTTAAAATCATCTTTTTCATCAACTATGTATTCATATTGAGGGTTATACCTGTTTATTAATAATAGTAAAGAAAAAAAAAAGCTCTTGTATTATTGTGAGCTCCCCCCCAAACACGTCTGGAAGGCAAATGCTGCCTGGTAATAGCCGCGGTGGATCACATCTCGTCATTTACATGAAGCGGTCAAACATATTTAATAAGGCTTGTCTGCTCCATCTTGACCTTGTGTGAAAGGCACTTTAATTTTCTGACCCATAAGGAGATGCTGAAAGACCCATGTGTTGATTAGTGACATGAATTTATGCTCAGTGACTTTTCACACTGGGGCAATTGCTTTTGTTTTTCATAGTGTATATTATGCTGATGCATCCCATGATTGATGCAGCTTGTCAAGATTCAGTAATGGCCGTGCCACTTTTCTAACATCGTCTTTGTGCTGCATTACCTTTTTGGCCCCATTTTATTACCGACAATTTTCATGACATTTTCATGATTCACATTTATTTATATGTACATGGTTGCCATATTTTATAAAAAGGACAACTAGGCAGAATGCACATAATCTTGAAACCATATAACACAATCACCCCTCATATTACCATGTCTACAGGATGTGTGGTATAGCAGGAGCTATGATCTGTGTCTTCACATTCATAAGCAATTAGTCTTGCCATAATTTATTCCTCATTAAGGGCACATAATTAAAGTTCTCTTTGGCTTCTTTGAATGTTAAATTACAGTCTCATTTTCTACAAATATAAACTGTGATATTTAAAGGGCCACTAACCACTGACTCATATAATTAGAAAAAAAAAAAAAGTTATTCTAAGTTCTTATCATTCCAGATCATGGTATAATGATGTGCTCACTTGTGAACTTCATACTCTGTCAGGCTAGTGCAGCATACAGAAGTAGCACTTGATTGAGAGACTGTGTATGGATTTTAATGAGGATATTAGAGGGTCATCTGGTTTATACTGCTTAGAACTCTTCCACAGAGTTTGAAGTTATTACCAGATGTGCATGACACTCTGAGGAGAAATGAATAAACATGTTTGTTTGTTTTTTCTTCTTTCTTTTTTTTTTTTTTGGAGGGGGGTAATTTATTTTTACTTATATATTTACTTTTACAACATACTGCTACTTCATGTTTGTCAAGAAAGTCAGTGCAATGTTCTTGATTTAAGTTGTAAGCATAATGTCCTTTAGAAGATTGTAGTTTTTGTTTTTTTCTTGATTTGTGAACGTCCAAGTCAGTGTATTGTAATATATGATAACTAACATCAATTCTAAAAATGGGAAGTTATGTATGTATGTGTGTGTGTGTGTGTGTGTGTTTATGTGTGTGTGTGTATACGTTTGTGTGTGTGTGGACAGAATGGATGGGTGGATAAGACAAAACCCTCATTTATAGAAGAAAAGGATGTTTGGTCTGCCCATTCAAGAGACCAAAGCCATTGATCTCTTGGAGCCAATGACAGGCCAGAACTCAGCAATAATCATGACAAATGAGCAGAGCCTCCACCTGATGAGAAACTGCCAATAATCACACAGGCCCCCAAAAAAAGAAACTAGCAAGGTCACAGCGAAGAGCAATGAAATCTCTCAATACGTCCGAGGGAGATGTTCTAGGAAAAGAGACAGACAGAACACACAGAGACCAATGCCTTTAATGGATGTTAGGAAATGCATACCTCAATATTCTCCTCTTAGCGACCTGCTGATAAAACATAGATGTGGGGAAAAAAAATGTTTCCCTAATTTGTATGACCTGTTAAGAAAGTGGTGTGTGGAAATATAAGCAGCAGATATTAATGCACTACAAGGTCGATACTTAAAAGTTAATTTCAACCTTTCAGTGTTACAGTGGCAACACGGGAAAAATAAATGAGGCTGCTGACATGCTCCTATAAAGACATTCATGCCTGGAGTGTTCCTTTTTGCAGATTAGAGCTAAACAATAATGATTAAATTGCTCCAGCCAATCAATCTGGGTTCAGATAAACTATGATTTGGAGCACATTATCCCTTTTCAGTCCCTCTGGATGCTGAAGACTCCAACACCAAATCTGACTGGCGAGCATCCCACCTACCTGGATGAACCATTTTCTAATCAGCTTTGTCTTTCACATCTGAATTTATCTTATTCATGAAAAATGCCAATATATTAGGCAGCTTGTATGATACACAAGGTGACCCTGCTGACTTAATGACATAATACATTATCCTTAATGAAGTCAATATCTCATCTTTTAGCTGTATGTCTATTGGTCCGATTAATTGCGGTGTCATTAAAGTTAGCTCTCTTTTCATTTGAGCTTGGCAAGTGGCATAAAACTAATGTTCTTAGTTATCAACCACTGAAATAGGATGGAAATTATAGGGAGAACGAGGGGGGTTTCCTACAACCCACATGTGTGCTTTTTGTCAATGACACTGGAGGACAGATGGACAGCAACATGTTTGGCTGTAATTGCAAATTATTTTATGACATTTAAAGATTATTTGAGTTATTGCCTTCATTTTTTTTTTTACCTACATTATTAGTTATACTGCAACATTGTAATTTGGCCTTAAGATTTCAATTTGATTCAATTCATTTCAATTCAGTTCATTTCAATTCAACTGAAAATTGAAATCCCCACAATGCACTGGGGTTTCTCTTTCTCAGTGTCTCTGAGTATTAATCACTCAAAGTGATGTACTCAATGAAGCAAAAGTGTGATGATTATTATTAGCTGCAACTGTCATGCAGATGTATTAGATACGCGTTTGACAACATGAGACTTACAAGTTATGTTTTAATGTTTTATTTACACTTTGAAAGGATTTTTATTTTGTTTATAAAGCACATTGTACAAATTCAGTCTCTGGAAGACATTTACGAAGGGCAAAGCCATTTTCGGTGACAGAGATTTATCTTTGTGAGGAAAGAGTCACCAAACCCCCCCACCACCCCCTTTTTTCTGCCCTCCCCCTGCCTTGCTCCTCCAGTGGTGAAACAAGCAGGCAGCATAGGGATAATTTACAATGTGTTATCTTAGTCTGTAGCTGTGAAATGATATAAAGTAAATCACGGTAGGAACAATGAAAGACGTAGAATTCATTCCTGTGAGCACATTTTAAGTGTAGTATCTGTTATGGTTGCAGCACCTGAAGAGGTTGGAATGAGACGGGCTGAGGGGCCATAAAGCAGCAGCGGGGCCCATGTTAATGCTGTCTGTCTCGGGTTAGTAATTGGGTTGCACTGATGAGTTGCTTCGAAGACAAAGTGTAAATCCCCCACGCCTGCCGTAAATCTTACATTGTTGGAACAAGGTGCAATCCCAACAAATATTGATCCCGCCGAGTGGCCTGCTGTGTGTGAGTGTGCATGTGTGTATGCATCCAATTACTATAGTCAAACCAGTGCTCCCTGGTAGGCTTCTTCTACACTACAATTGCATCCCTGTCTTTACCTTAGATTTGGCCCCTGTTGTTAAACTGCTGAGCTTGTTTTGCTGTGAGATTGTCACTGACTCACCAGCTGTGCTTTTGTGCTCTGAGTTGGTTGTTAGTTGTTTTTAACTTTGAGTTTTCTGGCAGAAAAGTCACCGCAGGTAACTCGATGAACTGTGATGGATTTTGTTTTTGCATTATTCATGAAGGTTTCTACATCATTTTCTATGAATACTATGGCTTTGCATTTTCTCTGCTGATTCATTTCGGTGTGGTGTTTACATCATACATTTTGTTGTCGTGTCACAGGTACTCCTGCCATTGATAACAGCAAAGAACTTACCAGTCAACCAGAACATAGTTTTTACTGATTCTAGAAATGGAGCAATTATTTGTTTGTTTGTAACTTAAATTTACCAGTTTTCCCAATTCTTGTTTACAAGTTAAATAAAAGGACTATTCTTCCAAATTGTCGTGCAGTTATGGCATACGACAGGGTTATCAGAATGCTTTGTATGAGACTCAGTGGTGTCATCTGCCAGTACGACCCCAGTAGGACCAGTACTTTCTTTTATTTGTAAAGCAACAACATTATTAAGTTAAGCCTTTGACTTCATGATATAATATGTAACAGCTGCTTTAAACAAAAAAGCTGCTTTAAAAAAAAACAAAAAGCAGTATAGTAATAGTTAACATTTTATTTAATATTTAATTGACTATATATGATATTATTTTTCAGTCAGTATTTTTTTTTTGTTTTGAATGTCGATATTCATCCATTCTTTTGTAATTTCAGGCTTCCAAGGCACTCTGGTATGGGGAAATTTAGTACCAATAAGGAAATGAAAGATGGAAATAATGGTGTTATTTCAACAGGTGAAGTCAACAGGTTGCACTGATGGTTTACAACAAAACCTCCGCCAGTATTGTGGCCAAATACTGATGAACTTTATCAACCCTAAGAAAATAATAGAACTGTTTAAAAACAGTATTCCTTAGAATAGTGTAAGGAAGTTGTGTATTTATCCTTCTGTAGTGTATAATACAATTAAAGGATAGATGGCAGTGATTCTGGGTCGTGTTCACATATGGCTTCTTGCTTGAACAATATAACTGTCTGTGTTCACAGTCATTTCTGTAAGTTTTCCTGAGTCCAAGCAGTGATGTCCAGGAGAGAATCATGCCTGTTTGTAATGCAGTTTTGTCTCTTGCGCACAGACGCATGTCCCGATTTTGTAAATTTTCCGATGAGGCCCACCAAAATAATAAAAAAGTCACCCACTGTAAAGTTTCATTGATCACTTTTAGCTTTGGTTACGGCACACATTCACAGCGGCATCATTTTGTTAAGCTCTTGCAATGTCACAACATTTATGTCCAGAGTTACATTAATTGTTCACTGTGACCTTGTATTGATGATGGGAGAGTTGGACTGCTGCACAAAGTCTTCTCCAGCACATCCCAAAGATTCTCAATGGGGTCTGAACTCCAGGGTGGCTAATCCATGTGTGAAAATGATGTCTCATGCTCCTTGAACCACTCTTCCACAATTTGAGCCCGATACATCCTGGCATTGTCATCTTGGAATATACCAGTGCCACCAGGGAAAAATCTATTGATGGAATATCCTGGTCATTGAGTATATTCAGGTAGTCAGCTGACCTCATAACGTTGCTGAATCTAGACCTGATCAACAGCAGCAACCCCAGATCATAGTACAGCCCCCACACGCTTGTAAGGTAGGTACTAGGCATGATGGGAGCATCACATCATCCGCCTCTCTTCTTACCCTGATGCTCATCACTCTGGAACAGGGCTTTTGATTGCACAAATTACTTTTCCAACCTTTGTTCCACCTGTTTACAGATGTGTTACTGCCATGAAAATATTTTCCTTGAAATTCCCGAGTTTCACCGTCTGATCTGCTCTGTATGTTTCATTTGGAATAAAATATGGAGTATATATGTATATATACATATACATGCAGTTTATACATAATGTCTCTCCAATAAAATAATGTTGTATAAGTGATGACAGTTGATATTTAGAGAACAAAAATCAGATCACATCTGCTTGGCTTCTTACATGTAACCTTTTAGGTTTTGAAATGTCACTGAGCTCTCCTTAAGCTGGGTGGTAAACTAGTCTGTGTATTTGTGCATGTGTCCATGTGCGATCCAGTCAGACAGCTTATCGTTAAACACATCCTATCTGGCTTGACAGGTCACTGTCAGGTACAGCTCCCCTCCTCTGTCACCCCTGCTGATACAGGATGTCACACACAGAAATCTACCTGCATGAGTATGCTAATACAATCTGATGGGAAGAGCTGTTGAAGCTGTGAACCACTTGATGTTATGCAAAGAAAACTTGATTTACACTTATCCATGCTATGTCACCTTGTTTGCGAAGTGCCATGGCTGGATGGTGTAGTTAAATTCAAAGTGTTAGACTCAAAAATAGAAAGGACAAAATAAATAAATGAATGGCAGCAGGGTTGCGAGAGGTGATATGTTGAGCAGCAGGGACATGTCATCAACTTTTGTTGTGAATATGTTTGACTCACAAGAAAGGTCGTGTCATTCAAAATAGGAATCAGCTTGTCGCTTGCTCTAACCTCACCTGTCAGTCTGTTACATTAATCAAAGTGATCTCTTTGTATTCCATTGCTTCACCTAGGATCATCCACAGTTTATTTTAGATCATTATAATCCTTCTCACAGATGATATTCTTTTAATTTTTTGTGATGAGCTTTACATTTTCTTGTATTACATGACATGTTTTTCAGTCGAATCAAATACAGCCTTTATTAGGCAATGCTGATTATCTCTCTGTTGATAGCACATTTGGTGTAATGCTATTTAAGTATAAAATGTCAAGAAAAATGTCAAGAAAATGACAGATGTTCTTTAATGATGGCTGGAAATATTAACCCGCATGTCAGAAAATGATGCTACTTTGGATACCCTGTGTAATACATGGAAAAATGTAATAAAAGCTAATACAAAGGACCCTTAATCAGACATCAGAATGTGGTCGTCATTGTAAATGTAAAGACATGCGGTTTCTGCTGCATCGTGGAACATCTTGGTTGTTGTTAGTAAGTAACATCCCACCACTATGATTTAGCATAACTGGAAGCCAGTCACATGACCACTGTGAACATCTTCTGCTCCAGTGGCCAGTTGTATTATGGGATGTAGTTTGTGAGGTAGACTGTTCAGTTGCATAGTGGAAATTGTTCAAAAGGTCACACATTTATTGTCTTGTATTTTTTTTTCCCATACTACAGATTGAATTTGATTTTCTTATTGTATTCTGTCTACAATATTTTGTCAAAGTTAATATGTATCATTAGTATATCCTGTATCCATTTTTGAGAATGGACAGAATCCTGCGTCTCCTTCTTCAGTCAGTCTGTCTTTGCTTGCATGTTTGCTTCTCTGTCCTCTTGTTTCTGCTCCCCTGTTCTGGTTCTCAGGTCTTTGTCTTTGCCAGTTTATCTTTTGTTTTTGTTTTAAATTAAAGTTTTGACATGTCATGACAGTGGTAAACTGGAAGCAAGAATGGGTAACGAGTATATCCATTTTCTAACAGTGTCAATTAGCTCGCTGTTTCAAATTTCAGTAGAACAAGTGTAAAAATCACAGTGTTAGTGCCAGTATTAGCTCTGTAAGCAGTATGTTACTATGATGTAGGTTCATGTTTGTCTAGAGACCACTATATCCATATTTGCTTGTCCATTTTTAAGAAAACAGGTGTTAAAACATTCCCCAGTAGCTGAGTTATGGAGTTATTGCTGTAGCCATAGTGTAGAGAAGAAGATAAGTCATACTCCATGGTGGAAACTGGGACCTGATGTGATTGTACATGATAAACCAGAACCGTAGAAAGATTCAATAATAATTTTTGTATTTGAGAACCAGGCTGTACCTTTACAGAAAATAGGATAGTCCATGTCTTACAGTAGGGTGGAGTGGGGTTTGGGGTTTATAAGGTCAGCAGGGACAGACTCCGTCTTCCATCTGCCCCTCCTTTCACCCACCCCTCCCTCTTTTAGAGTGATGGGCCCAGGTTTTTCCAAGGTAGTGCATTTGTCTGTCAGGAGTCTTGGCTGGCTGCTGTGATTTAGCTGCTGTCAGTTGATGCTGGTGTCCAGAGGATGATAGCGGCTGGCTGGATGGGGAGAAATTTGTTACCTTTAGCTCTGACAGGGAGATAATTGCTGATGGTTAACAGAACGGTATGTAATCCAAAGGGTTGGAAGCAGAGAGCAAAGCAACGGGATCCACAGTGAATGGGTTCAACCCATTTTCTTGACTGTATGCACCTAATGTGACACAACCTCAAATGTGAGGTTAGAATAAAGCTTGATAGTTGCAAAACAATGGGAAAATGACATTGTTTTGAATTAGGTTAATATTGTAGGGAAAAAAGTACATTTTGCAAGCAGATTCATACTGAGCAAAGGGAAACAGAAGATGCCACTTGATTGAATATGTTATTTCTGGTTTGCTTGTGGATTTATACGAAATGAGATATGTTGAATGTGGGGCTGCTGTAAAATGTAGTACACCTAAGGAAAGTCTGCACTTACCTACACACTAAAACAGGATGAATCTGTCAGTTTCTCCCAAAGCCCTTTCCTCATTCTCATCATTAAAATGGCAAAGCCTCTGTGCACTTTTGCACATTTAATTAGGATAGAGCAGGAAATATCTAGCTCTCTCACCATCCTTTAGGCCCTTTCACTTCACCTTCAGATGTCCACCCCAATCTCACTCTCTCATGTCCAAGATGTCCACATAGGTGCCTCCCAGCGCCAGGATCAGGACTGCTGTCAGTCAAGCTATCCAAGCTGCCAGCAGCATATCACATAGGGAGTTAAGCAGGAGGCGGACCTGAGAGTATAAGTGTGATAGGTTGACAGGAAATGACTGACACATTGAACCCCTGGTTAATTGTCTTCTCCTCCTCATAACAACGTAGAATCTGCTGGACTGTAATGCTGTGGGTGGAGTAATGTAGCCTAGTTTGGATGCCATTGTTTATTGCATTCTAATATAATTCAAAAAGCAGTTTTACAGTCTTTCTAACAAGAAACTGCTAGTTTGTAGTGCATGCTTTACTTATTAACGTTCAGACAGAATCAGCATAACATTTTATGTGTTGGGACTATCTAAAGTCAGCATCATTTACCTTTTATATATCGGCATTTGTAAGCATGTGTCAACATAAGACTTGAGTTGGCATCTCTTTACTTTGATAAGCTCTTTACATTAGAAAAATGTAAAACCTCTGTCAAAACCAGGGTTGATCTCAGCATTATATTTTTGTATTTTTGATAATGTCAGTAATAGGACATTTTGATTGGCGGAGAGGTTGAGTTTCTTGTTCAATTAAGTAATTTATGTGTAAAAAGAACCAGTTAAATTGTCAAAAAAAAAAATAAAATCACCCAACAACTTTATATAAAAAACATCTAGTATAGGTCCTTCTGTCAAACCCCGTTTGAATTAAGTAACAATGGGTAACCTAAAACAAGGAGCTCACCATGGATGGACTGCATGAATGAAGAGACTCAGGGGTATTAAACATTAAAAATTAAATTACATCTTAGTCAAAAACTGTGAGTTTGACACATCCGAGTCAACGTATCCCTCGAACAACAAATGCTGCCAGTCTCAACTGAATTACCAAGCTTTTTTACTGACTTCTTGCTGTGCATTTGATTGGACATGCTAATGTGAATATTTTTCACTTAATAAAAGATCAGAAAAGCAGAAATAATATTGGTAAATTTAGTTTAACCGTTGGTATTTATAGAGTTTGCTGTTATAGAAGCTTTTGTTCTTTATATTCTATCCTAGTCTATCCACTCTGTAATTTATTTTGATTTCATTAAGGACATGAAAAAAAAAAGAAGAAAAACCATACATTCTCAATGGAATACATTTTGTTTTGTTTGTTTGTTTTTATGGAGCTTTCGGATGTTGTCTCTGCTGATGTAAGGTTTGTAAATATTTCCTATCAGTGTGATGTATCTTGTTGGTGTTTCCTGGGCAGCCTTTGCTGTCAATGAACTGTTTCTTTAATCTCCAGCCCCCACCATGAGGGGGATGTATGATGCAACAGTGATTTGATGGTAAAAGTATTACAGCATGGATGTTGATAGCGATTTGGGTTGGGATGGAAATTACTTTTTTATTAGGGTTATTTATTTATTTTGCACTCTTATGTCAGAAAGTGTTACAGCTGTGATATCTTTGATACCTGACTGATGTCACTCATAATTACTGAAAATAGCCACAGTGGCTGTAGAGCTGGAACTCATGGAAAATGTACACTTTATATGTTCACACACATCTGTTCAATATTTTTGAGTCTAACCACTGGCTGGGATAGACAAACACATGGTCAGCACTGAAGCGTTTCAGTTTGTGGATTGTCTGTTAGGAAGCAGTGTTCTTTCACCAGAATGCCAACGCCAAGTACTACATTATTAATTTACTTACTGTTCTTGAACAAGTCCTTACATATTGGCGGCACTAAAATAGACCATGGAAAGATGATAAAAAGAAAAAAAACCTATGCAAAATATATAAACCTTGGCTTCATGATATCTTTGTAAATGTCCCATGTTACTTCAGTACCCATAATACTACACTATGTTGTAGTTCTGGCAACTCAACTTGATTCCAACGCAGTGTTCACTTTCCTACAGAGTTGAACCAATGTTATTTGAAGATGTTTAGCAAAGGGCTGATTGAATTTGTCCCTCAGTGCAGAGACAGGCTCCATTAGGCAGTGGGTAACAGGGTCTGGGGACCAGTTACCGAGATAAGAGAGGCAGCTAGCAGCACAGTCTGGCCTCAGACCCAGAGCAGGAGTTTAGGGAATAAAACTCTATAATGGCTGGTCCAGGGTCATGTTGACAGGCTCCTTCTGTCAAACTCCATTTTGATTAAGTAACAATATGAAACCCAGACCAAGGAGCTTAACATTCTTTGTATGGATGGACAGCATGAATGAAAAGAGAATCAGGGTTAATAAACAATAACATTTGCCAATATTAGGAAAGTCCAGTGATTATATTTTAGTGAAACCTTTGTGAGTTTTGCATGTCTGTCAGTCATAGACTTGAAGATTGTTTGTGACTGTAACAACCTGTCTAATCATTTGATTGATGATTTGATTGAAAGACGACTGCAAAAATTTTCGATGAACATTTCCATGACAGCGAGCTTTTCAAAGTTAATCAGAGTAAATGGACCAGCAGTTCCACACGACTTCTCGGCTGCATTCATATGTAGGTTTCTCTAAAGGCCTCCATCTTCAGTGAGTATTTTCTGTCCTGTTCTTTGCTGTTGGAAATGGGTTATGGAGACAGGTGGCTGTCTCTGTGTTTTATGTACCTCAAGTCTGTGTGTATCTGAATACCACAGCCCTTTTCCCCAGCCCCTTGGCCCCTGGCCTCTATCTCCTGCTCTCTCTTACAGTAATGAAGCCTGCCTTTAAGGAATGGGGTGCAGGCAGTGAGGCATCACAGATTAGGTCAGCGGAACGGCTAGTAGGCTGAGCATGATGGATGAGGGCCAGAATGAGTTTCTGCCGTGGCTGTATCGTGAAATCTTTTTATTGTCACCGACGGGCCCGTAAGGATCTGATGAATAAAGGGAGCAAGTGTCAGAAATGCCCCTTCATTCCTCCCTTTTCCTCCTTCAGTTCCCCCAAAGCTGCTGCCTCCTAATCGCGCCCTTGTCTAACTGTCCACACAGCCAGCCACAGATGTTTTGAAAGAAGTAATTGCTAAAGATAGACTATTCTCATTTTAGAGAAAGCAAATGAAAGCACTAATGAGAGAAAAGTGGTGTAACCAGTTAAGTCATGCAGAGGTTGTCAAAGTGGGGGATGTGCTGTGTTGTTCTTAAAGTTCCATATTCTGTAAGACAAGTCTCCTTGCACTTTCACACTTTTCCTTCTCTCTTTCCTTCAATGCAAATGGACCTCCTGCTTTTACAGAGCAAGAGCAAGAGGGAGTGAGGGGATGGCGGTGGTGGGGTGTCTTTATGGGAAACGTTTGTGACCAGCATGACAGCTCTGCTTGATGGATGGGCTGCCTCCATCTGGTTGCAGTGCATGTAATAAATATCTATGCTCGTGTTTGACCTCTCTCACTTACCAGACACATCTTTCACTTTTGGGACATCCAAGGGGGACTCACAATTATGCTCTGCTCTCTCCACTTGCTGGGATGTCGGGGATAGCGGCTCTGTTTATGGGCCACAGCCCAAGGGCAAAGAGTCAAAAAAATAGATAGCTGTAAACAATGCTTCTGCCGCCAGGAGAATTCTCCAGCATTCAATAACCTTTAACACCTCCTAAGCCCTCATCTCCCTGAGCTGGTTGCCTGTGCCCCAGGATGCAGTGCCGCTCTGCAGAAAACGCCTCCATCCTTTGGCCAGTGATTTAGCTTGGTGTCTAAGCAAGGGTCAAAGGATCAAATGCCAGCATCAGTGCAAAAGTTGGAAAAAACAGAAAAGGAGCAAAGTGACAAAAGGGGAAAACTATGACCAAATAGAATCCAATTTGTCTTGCTAAATACACTGCACACTTAAAACAAATTTAATCATTTATTACATGGAGAAAGGTTATTGTTATGGGGGCAAGTGGATATGTATTTTAGCTTCTCTAAGGTCACGTCAGCTGAGTTACTCCCACTCCCATTTACTAATACAGATAAAGAGGAACACACATTTTCAGTGGCCACAACTATTCCTGTTCAAATCTAATATACAGTAGTTGGTGTGTTTGCACTTAAGACTGACCCAGTGTGTTACTGGTCAGTAATAGAAACAGATAGGCCTCCATTGGATTTTAATAAACCTGAATAATAATGAGGCTGAAAAGCTGAGTGAATTGTAAAGCAGAAGGCTAATGAAGTGCCTATGTGGGCAGTATGTGAGAAATAACCTATAACCTATTAAGAAACAGCCCAACTCCCTCTGCATGAGTCCTGCCCCTGATTGAATTAGTGCACTCTTTAATTACTGAGCATCTAAGATGGGAGCTCAGAATCTAATTGAACTTTTTCATGCTTGCTGCACCCCAGCCAAACAATTTGTTCTGTAAAAAAAAATTGAATTAACAGTCTCACTTTGTCTACCTTTTTTTTTTTTTTTTGGCATTGATTTTTATAACATTAAGACCGTCTCAGGAATTTCCAAGCCATAAGGAATCGAATTGTCTAGCATTATTCACAATAACGCATATGTTATAATCGCAGAGAGAACTTACTTAAAATTCAATCCACTTTGGCATCATTATCATGTATCAACATAATAAATGAGCCCTTCAGAGCATGGTAATTATAATTTGATAAATCATCAGCAGAAAATTAACTGGATGTCAAAACATTCATTGGAAAGGGTGATGAATGGAGGATGATTGTGGTGATGAATTGTGTTAATCTGCGCAGTATGAAGCCTGCGAAATGGCTAAGCAGCCCAAGATGGATGGGCCATAGAAGCTGCAAGGTCAGGACACACAACTGCAGAATAGAGGGGAGGAAAAAATAGGAGGGAATGAAATAGGGAAAATTTCTCTCTGCTCTGAAAGACCCCACAGATGCACACACTGTTTTTGTTTTTGTACACAACACTGACTATCAACATAATATTGCTTGGTTTTGAGAAAATTCTACCAGGGAACCTCTACCTTTTAATTTTAGATCAAATAAGTGCTAACCACAAGTACACTGTTTTCTGAAGAAGAAATGGCATCAGTAGGGGGGCAGGACAGCAGAGACAGACTCAACCGAAGTTACTCAGCAGTCTTCTAATGGGCAGCTTCACTCTCTGGCATCCATGTAAAAGTTCTATTGGCCTGAAAATCCTACCGTGATAGTCACCTTGTTTACATGCAGTTTAGTCGAGCTACGGTTATATCTCAGTTAGTCCTTTTAACTGGATTCTTTTCTTTCTCATGATATACATGCAAGCAAAAGAAATCAATTCACTGTGATTCCACCACATTAGGTATGTCTACTTTCAGTTTTTCAGTGTTCTTTTCCAGTTGACCTTTTATGCCATCCCCAAAAACAACAGCTGGCAGCAGCAAACTTTACAGACTTACAGATATATACGTTTTGTAATTTCTGTATGCTTTCATTCTCTTTTTTCTTTTCTCTTTATCATTTCTGGGTCAAGGCCCAGGTATGTGCAGTGTACCTGGAACAATTTTGGTCCATCTGAACATTTACATCCAGAATTAGCCCAGTTTGCACCCTCATTATCTATCTGACAATGAGAAGTTTGCTTCAGTTCAATTTCAGTCCAGCTAAGATTTTTTTTACTTGTATGTAAACACATTGATTTTTGCAGAACAGGCTCATCTATGTTTGGGAACGGCATCTTAAGTTACACTGCTTCTTTCAGCAGGAGAAACACATGAAATATTCAAAGTCAAGGTTTTGAATTTGATCAATTTAGAATGTGATGGAAAGCTAGTCTGTAATCTGCACAACCACCACCTAACAACTTTTACAACTTAAAGTAGAACTTGATGAACTTGAGAAGAAGGTGGATGTATCTTGAAAATGTTTGTAAGTTCTGTCTCCTCCCTCTTAGACGTGTTTGAGGAAGTGAAAGACTCTTTCTGGTTGACCTCTCTTTTGTTCCCCATGCCTGTTTCCTTAAAGTCTCCTTTATTGTTACCAGGGAATTATGAGAGCTCCAGCAGGTATGACAAAAGAAAAAAAAACACGCATTTGTGTGAAAGTTTGGGTTTAAAAAGTCCTGTGCTAATGTCTTGATTTCATTTGTTGAGAGATGAAAATCAAGGTGTGTCTATATGTATGTATGTGTGTATCTATATCT
>JBAMYA010000007.1:9705049-9742713 GCA_037176975.1 Arrhamphus sclerolepis
CCCTTCCCCTCCTTTTCCTCCTTCCTTTTCTCTTCTCCCCTACGTGGTTTCTGTTGTTTAAAACAGTTGCTCACATGTGAACCCAATACATTAGTTGACAATGTGCTTTTATCTGGTGAAATACTTTGTGATAATATTGGGATTTGGTAACCCTTCTTTGGGATTAATTCTCTACCCTTTTTGACAAACCATCTAGCCTGCCTGTCAATGTGTCATGGTTTCATGGAGGCAAAATTGGCTTTAAGCTTTCATTAAACTTGCTAATGACTTCTGTAATGTTCATATTATTAAGCTGAAAATTATCAGGAGTGTAAAAGTAATATACTTTTTAACCTTTGAGAATTATTTTGGCCTTCAGGTACTAATTATTTTTGCATCATTGAAAAGACTAAGCTTTTTCCATTGCACATTGTGCTCGCATGAACGATACATATTTTCCAAAATTAATATCTGATAAATATGCAGAATAAGATATTTTATTCTGCATGTACATGTATAATATAGTGACTGGAGTTCTGCAAGCGTTCGCTGGTTTCAACCTCATTTAGTCTAGTTTATTGTTCCCACATTCACCCTTAATATAAATGCCATACTGTCCCATTTCTTTGCTTTCTTATAATTGTTGCATCTGTTTCCCTCTTTGTTTTTATTACTACAGTATGTCTGCCACATTAATTTAACCCCCATTTCCACTAAATCCTACTTTTTTTTTTTTTTAAACTGCAAATCTTTCTTTTTTCATAAAAAAGACAAACACTTTCCTTCTCCTTCTTTTTTGTTTTTGGTTCATTTTCACATGTGGCTATAAAATGGGGTGCTCTGCTTTTGTATGCCATGTCATATTATTAAGATTCATGCTCGCTCCATGAACCTAAGACATATTTTCTCCTTTCTCTGTGGCTAATTGGGCAATTTTTGGGACTGTCAGTATCCACAGCCTGATATGTCCTAATGTTTCAGTGAGCTGGTATACTGCTGCTAGACTGATGTCATCTTGTCAGTTTGGGGTGTTTCTTATTAGATTAATTAACACTGTATTGACTGCGTTATGATAGCGTGATCTTTTCTCACATGCAAGGACACAATTTTTGTTGTTCTTTCAATGTAAATGATGAAAATTTGATCTTTTCAAGGTGCTTAAGTGAAAGGTTGAAATTTCAGTGGGGACGTAGAGGAGCTTTTTTTTTTTTTTTATTAGTGGGGGTGCACTGTGCATTGAACAAATGTGACCCATGTGTTTATTTTCCCTTTGTCCAAGCTAACAAAGTAGAGGCAGGCTTTATGTGCTGGAGTAAAAAGACTTCTGGGGAAGCTGCACTTTTGGAGAGTAAAGCTGGGAGGGTAAAACAAGCTTTAAAGAAGGTCCAGTCCTACTCAAGTTCACTGGTAAGCTTGTTGGACATCAGCTTTGTTCCTCTCATAGGCTCCTTATTAGAGGCCTGATGCGGTTGTCCTCTTGCATGTTCCTCTTGTACCTCAGCTGGACCAATTTGATGGCCTAAGTGCTCAAATTGAGCCATTTTGGTCTCACTTTGAAACAAAGTAGGGCCATTATATGTGTGTGTGTGTTTTTGTTTTATATTCATACCCCTCCTCCTTGTCTCTGTTCCACGTTGGCCTTGGTCTATGTAGGTTGTGAAAGCCCCCTGCCTTTCTCTGCTCTTAAGTTTGAAGCACTAGGTTTGTGAGGGGTCAGTGTTTCCACTCCAGCAGTGTCAGCTTCAATCTGGGGCGATTTGGTGTGAAATGTGTGCCATGGTGTGGGGGCTTGCAGGTCAAAGCCCCAGTAATTGATGTTGCTTATTCATCTGCTTTTCCTTGTCTACTCTCACCATAGCGCAGCAGCCTTTTTTGTTTGTATAAATTGTTTGAAGATTTACTGTAGGTCTTAGGGCTCTGAGAAGCATTCCCCTGCTGCACTTGGTCTGTGTTCCTACCTAGCAGGGGGTTCAGCACCGGGCCACACAATGGCGCCTCCACAAAAGAGGCTTTCCCCAACACAAGGCCTGGAGGACATAGCATAGCATGATACTGAGCACTGGAGGACACACAATGGCACTGACACAAAGGAGGCTTCTCTTAAGACAGGACTGAGAGGACATCTAGCATGACAAGCAGGGCAGCCCCTATTGTAATTAGCAATGGAGCCAGCCTGGCCAATGGCCTTATTGGCCAGTGAGTTATCTGCTAGCAGTGTTAAATAAATAAATATATAAATAAATAAAAAAGTGGAAAAAGCTCTTGACAGAAATTTGTTATTGCAGTGCATTAATATGAAATAAATAAAAAGTTACGGGGGCACATGGCCCAGTATTGATCAGTTTTAATTAACAAGCTGGCAGTTTTTTATTATTTAAGAATTAGTGCAACAGGAAAAGTGCAGTTGATGGCTAATAATGAGTAATGTTAATCAGTGCAGATCAAGTCGAGATCCAAGAGAACACTGAAATGTCTGAGACAATGGAACATTGTGCAAACACACATTAGGAGTGTGTTAAGGCACAGCCACTTAAGTAAGCAGCAAACTAGGCTATAAGTTCCACTCAGAAGTGGTTATGATGCATGTTTGGCCTTGCCTGGCTTCCTGAGCTACTTGCCAGCTGAGCTAGCTTATTTCCTTTATTATTTCAGTTGAATTTATCACACAGCCTCTTATGCTGACAGAGCTGGGCTTTACTGCAGCAACGCAGGTGAGAGGGTAACCAAATTGTGTTTGGTCTCTCGGTTGAAGCAAACATAGAGGAGAGGAGAGGACAGACATGGAGAGAATGAGAGAGAGCAGGCTGGAGTCAGCAGAAAAGGAGAGAGAGATGGTTAAAATCAGTTTCCGTGTAACCCATGTTCACCACCATGGAATCAAAAGTGACTTTACACAAGTAAGCAATATATTGTACTGAAATAATTACAACATATGCATTTATGGTGGCCTCAGGTCATTAGGTCCTCTTTTTTGGATGTTGTGGGTTATAAAAAAGGAAGGGTAGGATGCTGAGAGAAGGACATTTCCAAGGCAAACTGAGAGAAGATGTAAGAATTAATACAGAGCATACCAAGTATTACTATTACTACTCATTAATGCAAAAAAATGTTTGTGAGGTTTAATTTTGTTGTTATTGTTATTTTATAAAGAAAATTATTTTTAGCTTGCATTTTCACTTTCTCAAGTGTTTCAGTTTCAGCAGATGATGCATGGTACCAGTACCAGTAGTCATCTATGGAAGGGATGTACACATGCAGGCCTTAACGATAAAAAAGATGTGATTCAACTAATGGGGAGCCTGTGACCCATTCGAGCTTTATGTCTAGCTGTGCCCATGGGTGTGGCTCTACATACTGTAGATTTGAAAGCCATGTTTAAAAACCATTATCCCCTTCTTGCTGAACTCTTTCGGTCTGCTGATCTCTCTTCTGCTCTGTTTGTTTGAGAAACAGTACCTGCTAGCTGAAGTGCAAGATGAAATGCTGGATCTGTTTAACCACAAAGAGGAATGTAATGATGGAGCCACATTTAATCTTGCCCTCTAGCATGCCAGGCGGCAGCATGGGTGGTATGTCCTCCAGGGCCTTTGAAGAGGACCGATTTAGAGAAGAGATTTGGATCATTACACAAGAAAGAACACTTCATAAGTACTGAAGTGAGTTGGAGAAATGACGGTTAATGATGTTGACAGCTATTCACCTCTGCTGAATTACAGAAAGATTTGACTCAACTTGCCTTCTTTAATGAGCCTCACTCTGTAAAGGTAATGGGCCAGCATTAAGACAAGGAGAGAGGCAAGGAGGGGAGACATTGTGGAAAAAGTGAGGAATTTATTCCCTTTTTTGTGTCCTCGGGGAGTTCTGCTGTAGGCTGTGGTTTCACCGGGCAGTTAGGCTGTTGCATAACTTCTCTTGCACAAGGTTTCTCTGGTGTTGATGCTGTAACCTCAGACATTATTTTTGTTTTCCCATTTACTAATATTTTTCTTTCAACCTATACATTCATTCTCTATGCCCACCTCATTTGTTGGCCAACTCTGCAAACACAGAGAAATAAAAGAATCAGCCTTCACTGTATCCTTTTCAACATTACATTTATATGCTGCATGTGTAGAATCAAACCATATTGATTTATTTATGGTTATATAAATTTTCCTTCTTGTTTTAGTTCCTAAAGCTATTTCCACAATGGAAATTTTATAGCTGTATTTTTGTTTAGCATTTATTAAAATGTTGTGTTGCACTTACTGGGAAGGTTTGTCGTGACGTAAAGGGTAAATGGTGTTCTTCCAATATGCATCTTTCATTTACTATGATATTTTTGATCCATGTCTTCTTAATGTCATTCTGTTTGGATCAAATAAGTCTATTTGCATTTTTCCAGAGCAAGGACACTGAATCTGGCCTACAGCTTGTTTGCTATTTCTAATCCAGCATGTTTATGTGCAAGTTTGTGACAAAAACCTTAACTGACAGCGTGACAGTTGATTTTCAGTTCTATTTTTTTTCTTTTTTTTTCCTCATATCTGACTGTCATCCCATCAAAGTAACATATCTGTCGATGTCTTTAAGTGTCTCTCGCTGAATGATAAACATGTACATCCAAACCGGGATTCAGTGCCAATTATGCATTGACAGAGATGTCACCAAGAATGTAACATTTAAATTAAAATGATGGCATTCAATATCAAACTGCCTTGTGCAGTGACATGTCCTATTATCTCCTTTCGTTGTGTAAGACGAGACAAAAACAACAATGAAGAAAGCGAGAACTATCCCAAAGGTCAAATCAATAGCTTTGTTGTCGCTCAGGGTTTTTGTTTTTTTCCTTATTTGACACACCTCCGTGTCGATCATGAAGCCTAATAATAGGTTTGTTAGAAGTGAAACATATTCTAAGCTTTCATAGTTATACTCAACATATTGGTTAAAACCCTGAAAACCCTCAAGCTCGCAACCTGCATTACAAGCTGCATTAAAAACATACCTTATAGGTTTAGGACGACATCAGTTCACTACCGCCATATTTATTCCTTTATCATGAATTTACCCTTGCAGTGTCATTATATCAGGCTGTACATGGAATGAAGCTAGATGAGTAGCACATGGAGAAAAAAAACAAAACAAAACATGACACTTAAATTGGCAGGAATACTTGGTTAATTATCACTTTTCTGCTTGCTGTCCATGCTGAGATTATGTAATTATCTTCCTGAAACACTGTGGAACTAAAATTCCTGCTTTTTGCATGTGTGTGTATTTGCACCATTGACACGCTGGTGTACCTGACACTCAGCAAGCCACTTAATAATATGCTAGAAAGGCAGCTAATTATATCACAATAATGGCTTGATGAAAGCAATAAGGCAGACCGCTGAATGAGTGATAGCACTGTTAGAATGCTCAAGATGTATCTTTATCACAAATTATTGTTATCCCGCTCAACAGGAAGTTTTTCTCTCTTTTTTTAATTACAAATGTGTTTATTCATTAAGCCACATGAATTTAAGGGTCTATTATGCAAATATCAGCCTATGCTGAATGATACGCTTCCCTACAATGATATTTTCTACCAGCTAAATCCCTTACCAAGGTAATTACTCTACGTTTACAAGTTCCCCTCCCCGAAAGCTGGGATATCCCAATTAAAGACTACACCTGTTCTATTTGTGGGTATTGTATTTGTTACATGTGTCATTACATTTTCCCCTGAAGAGCGTAGGTTTGTCAGCAGGGAAGAACCACCATTTAGACCCCTTACTGGGCTTCCAGATTTCATCCTGCTTCTACAAATGTTCCAGGCAGACTGGTGTTGTCGACTTATGGGATTCTGTACAGAAAAGAGGCAGGAACACAGCTGACACATTCCTCCGCAGGGCCCGGGGAGGGGGTAGATGGGTAATCTGATGGAGGGCGAGACCGAGCAGCAGCAGCAGCGGCATCAACATCAGCCGTAGACTGCTTTCGAAACTTTTTAATTAGCACTAATTACCTTTGCAGGAAAATGTTGAGGCTTGAAAGGATTTGTGTCAGCAAGTGGGAGATCAAAGATTGTGGTGCTGTGCATTTTAATCTGAACACTGAGGGGTAATAGGTAGCTGTATGTGTGTTGGAGGGGGGGTAAGAGGAGGAAAATCATCCCAGGTGGTCCTTCAGTATTCTACCTCTTCTGATGCCATCTACTAATCACACCACAGGTCCTGTCACATTACAAAATTTTCCACTAATATAAAGAAATTAACTTTAGTTTTTACTGTTAAATTAAGTCATTGCTTTTCCTCACTTTGTTCATTTTCTTGTTTAACTGCGTGCATGCATTCCCCAGCGTCAGCGCGTGCACACGCGTGAGTTTGCGTGCACCGCTTCATCAGTCTGACAGGCTTTTCATAGAGGTGGTTTTTAATGCATGCCTGGACATCACTGTGGCAGGGTCATCCATCAGACATCAAGACAACATCGATCATTTGCCATGAAGAGAGCGCGGGGTAGTGATTATTTGCTATTAGGTGGATGCTGAGGCATACAAATGGCAGGCAGTTGACAGTTGAACTCACTCTAACGTAATGCGGGTTGGCTCCCCCTCTCAGGGAAATGTTGACAAGCACTGAGCCTGAACACTGTAATGACAGAGTACATAGACAGACAAGGCACTCAGGGATTCTTCCTCACAGATCGTAGCATCTGTTATTTAATGCTTTTTTAATTTAATTGCAAGTACTTTAAATCAGTACATTTTCTGAATACGTGAGGTCATGCATAGTGTAGTAGGATATATTTTAGTGCAATCTTTTATTAATGAAAAAGCCATTGTTCAATGTGAAGTGTACTTATTCTAATATGGTTCCGCTGATTGACCCTTGGAGGTAATTTTATGGTTTTCTATGCACATTTAAAGTTATGCAAGCCTGTGCAGGATCTGTGTGCTTGTTTGTGCTGCATTGACGTGCTCACTGACTAAGATGCCATCAGTGAATTGATTTTCAGCTCCCGTTCACTGAGCGAATAGGATGTTTGTCATGTGGATAGACAACTAATCTTTCAATACAAACATTCACAAGACTCATGGCCATACTGTGAGCACAGTCCAGGCGCTCTGAAGGGGGGAAGTATTATGCCGGCTATGATGATATATTTTGCAGTGATGTATATTACGGGTTGTACAAGTAAAAGAGCTGTCATTCTGTCTTGCCATGTAACAAAACTCACTTGCTTAAACTTTAAAAGAGACATCAACTTTTTTTCAGTGATCTCTCACTTTCTTTCTTCGCTGGGAAATAAAGAACTCTCTCCCATTTCCCAGTTAGGTCATTGTTGAAGCTTAGACCTCATCCCAGGACAAACTGAGGTCAAGCAAGGCTTATGAGGTTGAAGCTGACAGGAATGTCTGTCAAATCCTTATTCCTTGACCAGGGTTGGTCTGGGGTCATTAATCAGACAGCGATTTGAGGTGCAACGGGAAGCACGAGGGCAGGTAATGCTGACCTCAGTACAGTGGCTTTGATTTTGTCAGGTCCTGGCTGTGTGTGTGTGTGTGTGTTTGAATTGATAGGATCGGGACTGTCTGATTCACTGTGCTCTCAGTCCTTCTGTCAGTGCTAATGACAGTGAGAGAGAGAATGTTAACCTCACACACTTAGCAGGAACATCCACAGGGGAAGTCTATAACTCAGACACTGCAGGATTTTTGGTGTTATCATCATTCACACAGAACTTGGTTTTACATTTAGCCTGATGCTCAATGGTGTCGGTGAACACAAAGTGTATTAATATTCACCGGTATTTATATTCTTCTTCATAAAGGACGTTGCTAATTATATTTCACAGATTTCTTTATTCTTGGATTTGTGCATCCAAAAACATTTGAGTTAAGTGATGCAACCTTCTGAAAAATAAAATCATTACATGCCGTCATCAATTGACAGTTTTTTTTGTTTTTTGTTTTTTTAAGTTTATGATGCCTTAACGCATATCAAGAGTAAGCATGGAGCAATATTCAAAACAGATTAGATTGAGCCCACATAAAGAAGAGATTTGCTGGGGGCACCAAATGTACTCTAATGATTTGCATTGGCATTAATAGTAATTTGCAGCTGCCTGGGAGGAGACGAGTAATCCTCTTTCCATGTGTGAATTGGCATGCATTCATAGAATCCTGTGTGTGTCCTGGATGTGTGATCTTTAAATGACTGCCACCTGAGGCCTGGTGATGCAGAGAAAGGGGTGCCATACTGAGTGGTGGACTGTCTACATGTAAGCAAAATAAGGTCTGAGAAGGAAGGGGGTACTGTGAGGGAGATGGACACAGATAATGACACTCTAATTCAGCAATGTATGCACGGAGACACGCAAAGGGCTAAAACTATAGCTGGAGGAAAGATCGCTGGAACAGAGCTGATCAGAGCTGTGTGGAGGTGGTAGAATTCATGTTTGAAGGGTTGCAGGGCATATTATTGTTTGCAGATCATGTCATTTCTTATGAGCTAAGTCTAGTAGTGTTTAGATGCTTTATTTTGGGATTTTTATTTCAGTTATGTGTGCTTACTGTAGGTTAAAGTGATGGCTGATATAACGCTGCTGATCAATGTGCATTTATTGCTTAAATATTTCTTTACTAGCTGTTGTCATAACAATATATTGTACCTCATTTGGAGACCACTGTAACAATATTTGGGAATATAAATCATTTATAGAATTTCCCATCAAGAACAAAATATCTGTTGCAGTTAGAGAATAGTTAAAGAATATTTTGGGGCAATGAGGAAACATTTTTGCTTGTTTTTCTTTAACAAGTGAACACATGTTGCTCATATATTTCTGAAATGTATAGGACATGACGATCAAAATAGTAGAAGTTGTGTAGGATCTGTCTCATTTGAGGTTTGTAAGTTTACATGACCATTTAAATATAAATTTTCAGACAAATTACACACAGTAAACCCAGATGTATGATGTTACCTTATGTTAGCAAAAAGTAGCTAGCCTGAAAGCTCACATTTAGCACATACCAAATTAGTAGTCACAGTTCTTTGGTGTGCACTTCAGCCTTGGACAGTGTGTACTGATTCTTCGTCGTGGCACAGTGTTGTGGCTCAAGCATTGAACTGACCCAGGTTGATAGATTGTAGCACCGTCAAAGGGAAAAGCTGAAGTAATGTAATGGACATCTGGCAGTTAATGGACTAGTGAGAATCATGTGGTGATTGGCCATTGCATATGGATTCAATTTACTGATTCAGATCTGTTTTGTTTGAGGGTACTGTTAAGAACTATTGCTTATAGAGGGGTGTGTTTACAGGTGCCATTTTGTAATGGGGTCTGCTAGAGGTAGTGCTCTTTCCCAACTCCTGACTGCACAGAAAATGGAAAGACACCAACACTAAGTTGAATTTTGTAGCCAGGATCCAAAATATTAGACAAAATACTGATTAGAGCATTATTAGTTTTTTTTCTATCTTAAATTATATAACTGCTCATAAGATTTTGTTGTTGATAGTCAAGCGCAAAAGCAAGAGTAAAAGATTTTTAGCTTCACATTTCGGACGTTCAGAGGAAAGAACATAATTCAAATTTATGGGTGTTGATAAAGATGGGTAGCTTACAGAATGACCAGTTTATAGACCTATGAAGCCCCAAACAAAGTGACAGGTTTGTGGGGTTTTTTTCTCCAGAATTTGTAGTCACTTCAGACAACTCAACGTGTACTCTTCAGCACATATTTTTTTTATAATATGTCCCTTTTAAAACTGAATAGTGATCGAGTTCACTTTCTAATGCCAGCCCTCCTTCATTCACCTTGCTTCTTAAGTCTATTAAATCCAGTCCACATTCTGGGTTTTTCAGATCCCGTTTATTTTACCATTTAATATCCAGTATTATATCCTGGCAGGCACTCTGCAGACTGTGCTGAATAGTTCTTTATGCACACTATTATGCACATATGAAGGCCATCCTGGCCTCAGTATTGGTCAATACATCAAACATTTATCTGCTGCCTTCTGAAGACAACGTCAGTATACCTGTCTCTCTGCAGTTCTTTCCACTCATTTAGAATAAGCTCATTCTTTTCTAATGCCGCCTTTAAGAGGACACCAGGTGCTGAACTGTGGACTGTGGCTGTCAGTAGTTGTGTGCTTTTTAATGTTTATTGCACTCTTGACATATTATTCTGCTAGAAGCAGGGATTGTGCCTCTGTGATCTCCATCACCATTGCAATAATGGAGGTTTTATTTTACAGCTCTATAATGTATGGATTACACAACACAACACATCTGAGCCATCATCTCCAGAGTTTAATAGCCAACATTTTTTTTTTTTTCATGCAAGGGTCTCAAAAGCAGCTGAACTAAGGAGGGGAGGCTGTGTAACACATCTAAAAGAGCCAAGACTGCTGTTCTTCATTTTTCATGTGTTGCCTGAGGATATCCGACATGACACTAGTGCGCACCATTGGCAGGAGTGACTGACATTTTAGCCAATAATGGTCGAGTGTTTTCTTCCCTCTGTTGTCAGCAGTGGTTTATCAATCACTATGTCTGCATCAGTATTAGTGTATTGATCTGGCAGGGCTCTCTGGGTCAGTGTCTCCTCTCCAATGTCCTTGTCTGGTTTCTCACACCCTCCCCTGCTTCCTGTGCTGAGTTTCAACTCTAGGAATGACTATATCTGCTCCCTATGCTCAGTAGACTGGATATTTGAAGATAATAGTGACTTCAACACATACATGAACTGCTTATGCAAGCTCCAAAGCACATACACTGATGCACACAGTTTTGCATGATGTATAATAGCAGGCTTACACTGGGTAAGTGGCAGTCAAAGCGTAAAGACAGTTTGTGTGAAGTATTAGCTCTGACAATGAGGCTGATTATAATTATCTTAACAAGGAGAGGATTCATTGCCTCACCTCGTTAAAGCTACCGCCTCTTTGTGTCTCCCTTCTGCTTGCTAGACGTACAAGAAAATCCCATTTAATCAAACATTCTGTGCAAGTCTTTTTTTTTTTTTATATTTGTATTGAGTTACTACACTATAATGTGAATTGATATTTTTCATGTATTATTTATACCTTTTTCAATCTACCTTATTCTTTTTTTTATTTTTATGACGTACATCTGTGGAAATCATTTTAGGACAAATGGAACAGTGCAATAGTGAAACAAAATATACATTGCAAAATATTTTCATTCACACTAATATTGCAGCTTTCCCTGAAGGACTAGAATAACATTTTAAAAACTATGTTTCATTTAAATTTACTGCAAAATTAATGTGTGCTCGAGTGCTTTGGCCCTTTGCCATTTACCAAATCTCTATAGCTTAGTGACAGCTTAGTCAGTTATTTTCATTAGTTTTGTTAAAAGCAAAACATTTTTTTTTTTTTAATAGAGTAATACTTTTACTCCAGTGCTTACTTTGTTAGTTCTCAAAGCTTCACGCTTAAACAAGAAAGCTTATACTAGGTAATGAAACAAGCATTGGAAGTCTGCAGAGAGAGCAGCTAAAAAAGCTGGAGCGTATTAGAAGTTCAATCTCTGCACTGTAGCTAATGCTGGATGGGACTTAGTGGCTCTCCCCTGGCTGTGAATTTAACTGATTAAATCAGCCAGTGCACGCAGTGGTGGTGACATGAAAACAACAATTAATAAGGCTCCCTCCTGTGCCATGCGGCTCCTTTTAACCGAGCAGCTAATAACATAACCCACAGGACTGCAGCCCATCATACACAAACACATACACACACAGACACACAAACATCCAAATACATGCATACACAGGTGGCAATAGTTTGTTAGGAGCCTTTGTTCACAGTAAACTGAAAAATATATATCCAGACTGGAAGAAGATTGCGCTTAACTACACATTAACAGAGATTATACTTGCAGATTAATTGCACGTTGTTAATTCCCTGCCAAGGAACCCACATTTACTGTACTGGAGATGTAAGTAAACTGCATTTCTTTCTTGTTTTAGGCCCAGTAGTCACATCTGTGCTTCAGTGTTACTTAAGCTAACTTTATATTTAGACATCAAAGCACATATTTCTTTTTTTGTACCAAGTTTCAAAAAGAAAAAGAAGAGGTTGTTGCATTTCAAAAATATATTTTTCTAAAATCCTCTAGAGTTGCACTGTAATATAAAACAAACAAACAAACAACACCAAATGGAACTATTTAGATTAAAGAAATATATACATACGTACATACATGAAAGGGCATAGCAGCAGATGATGCTTGTGGATAATTGAGCTGAGTGATCATCAAAAAAGTAGATGTTTTTGGCAGTTTTTCTGGAGCCCTCAGATGTGTGTTAACAGCCAGCCAAGGAGGAGAGAATGTATTATCAATGATCTTGAGTAAAAAGAAAAAAAATGCTGCTATTTCATCCAAAAAAAAAAATCACAACATGACTGTAGCAGTGTCTTTTAAGGGCCCTTATACACTTCATTATTTTGGGCTGTTGCAGAAAAAAGATCACCATTGTGAAATTATCTTTCATCTGTCTTACAATATGAGTAATATGATGAAGGCTGTCACACTGGTGTTGCAGCCAAAGACTGAGTCTACTTAGCCTATTAAAAATGCAACTGAAAAATATTGCCACAAGGGGCAATAACTGGTCCAGGCACCACCCAATAGCCAAATACATCCTCTGCAAATGCCAACAAATTTATGAAATTTCAATCTTCAACAGCTGTGTTAAATAACATCTAACGATTTTGTGCATTCAGGTAAAACATACTGTGCGACTTGAAATTAAGTATTAATTAATGCAAAGTAGCTCATCAGCATACAGTATGTGCATACGATTCTTGACATTATACCAAAAATTAAGAAAATACAAAGGCGTGTGACATGCTGTGCTTCCCAGTTACTGTCGGGGACTCTTGCTGACCTTCCGGACCTTGGTTCCACTTCCACAGCAAAAGCGCCACCATTCCCAACAAAGATGTAGCAGTTTGCTGGTGAAAAAGTAGTTTTTTTTCTGCAGTTTCTATTTTCATTCTCCCACTTTAAACTGAGTTTATTTGAGCTACATCACTCTCATCCAGTAAGTCATAAATATGTTCTGTATCAGGATAAACTTAGGTAACTTCTGCGGGCATAATTTCACTGCAAACCAACCAATCACTGTGCAGATCATTAATTGTGACAACAACCAATAGGAGCTTAATCATTGATTAATTATGAATGAGTCATTTATTTTTCTTATGACAGAGAGAATTACACAGATTACATGGGGTGGGTAAAAATGCACATAGGCCATTTTTGGTAAACATTAAATCCCCTATTTAAAGACCTCAGAAAACAAATTTAATCAGCAAATTAACACAGTTTATGGGACTTTTAAAGATTGTCAACTATACTTTTCTCAGCAAACTGGCTACTTGCTGTCAGCTTCTTTTTGTTTTTTGTTGTATTTTAAGTTATCACACTTATGTGCCTTAAAAAGGATGATTCTTGCTCAGTTTACCTCTTGTGGATGCTAAAAATGAATTTGCTGAATGGCTGTTTTCCACCAAACAAGATAGCTGGAACGTTTTACTTTGTTGATCAAAGTTTCTGGCAGGTTTTTTTGGATTGGGGGTTTGCATAGTTGTAGCTGTGTAATTAACTGTGTAATTAAAGAAAATCTAGGGGTATGTATTAACACATTTATCAGACAAGTCAACATCATGATAATGACATGATATTTCAGTGCTCTTTTTTTTCAACTCTTCATCTTTCCCTCATTTCGTTGGTGTGCACTATGCACCAAAATAAATGCATATCCTGGGATCTTAATCACTTAAAAAAAGTATCATATTGAATTTAAAATATCTTTTGTGAGAACTGTGAACAATAAGAAGTTTAGAGAAGTACATTGTCCATGTTCTGTCAGATTTAAATGTCAGTGCAGTCTCCTAGGAAACCATAGTATAGCATGCTGACATTGTGAGGGATTAGAAAACACACACATTGTCTTTGTGCAGCTTGTATGACTTGAACTTTGCATGGCCCTAACATAACTTCTAACACCACCCTCTGTCATTTTTATGTCTCTGTTAATGCGTATATATATGAGAGAGACAGAGAGTAAAGGAGCTGAGATGACCCCTCACCTTTCTGAAATGTGTCATAAAAAAGAGCGGAAAGGCAAAATGTTTCCTATGGAGGAAAAAAAAAAACAACACATCCTTTTGATGTTAAAATTCCAGTACTAACCCCTATCATGAAACAGTAGGAAAAAAGTTTTCCCTCCATTCCTTCTGTGATTGCAAGTGTATTCCGGTTCCTCTGTGAAAATGATGGATGACAAGTTAAATTTGTGTCTGGGGAGTGAAGGTGAACTGTGACAGAGTGATTTGTCTTGGGAATGGAGGGTTAGGGTCAGGCGAAACTGGGCGCCTCAAGGCACAAGACATTGACAAATTCATCCTGCTCGCCGCATTTCTGAAGCCTTTTGTTTTGAATCCTGGCTACTCACAAGTGACCCCCATCCCTCATCCTGCCACCCGCTGAAGGATGCCTCACTGTGCCAGGGGAGCTGAGCACCACTAATTCTTGTCATTCACTTTCCTGACAGGCCCAAACCCAAACTCTCCTGGAGAATGAAAGAGAGAAGCTGAAATAATTCTTTTTTTGCATGATAACAGCTGACCAGATTTAGCACCCTAACAGTTTCCCTGTTTCCTTATCATTACAGATCACTGGCAGGCCTTAAAATGTTCACTGAGCTGGAAGAGCTGGTCGTCGACAACAATCTACTTGGAAATGACCTCCAGTTGCCCAGATTACCCAACCTCCACACCCTGACACTTAATAAGAACCATATATCCTTTCAAGCAAATCACTCACTCTCACTTAAAAAAAAAAAAAAAAAAATCAGTTATAAATTGCAAACACAAATTTTGGAATCAACAATACAGTTTGTTTTGTTTCTTTGGTTCTCTGTTATATCAAAGAGCCACTTTTTAATGCTGTGGCTTTGCAGGAAGTACTTTGTGTAAAAGAGAGTAGAGGAACTTGGCTCACACTTAACCCCATGCATGACTAGTTTTTGAACCACAGGGACCTCTAGTGGCATCACTTTCAACAGTCAGTTAGAGATGTTTTATTTTCTGAAAATAAAAGTATTGAATTGAAAGTACACCCCATGAATAAACCATGATATAAAATATTTCATGTTTGGTCATATCAGTTTTATATTTGAAAGAAAAAAAATCAAATCAGATTTATTTTTTTCCCCTGTATGCATTGGATACATCAGATACATCTATTCACACTGTTTTCCTCAGTGAAATGAAAAGGATCAGGAATTCAGTTACTCTTAATACAGCGGTGCATGCTCATGTTTCTGCTGAATGTAACAGTCCTTTGTGTTCTGCTTGCCAGCTATAGTAAATATGTTAAAATCAGAACGATACACAGTCGCTGCAAATATAAGACATACATTTTTAGACACATTGCAGGGCTGTTTATGATCAGTCAGAGAAGTGCGTACTTCCTCTCCAAGCCTCAGAGTAGGTTCAGCAATGTGTCCTGTTTTCCTTTGGTTATGCAGATCCTGCTGGGTAACGATGCTCATGCTCTCACACATTCACACACACACTTCTTGAGTCAACATTAAAAAACTGGGACTCCTTGAAGTGTGCATCTGGGACTGTGTGCTGAGTTTGGCTGTGAAGTGGTCGGCACATGCTAATAGGCCAATTATGTACATCCTGTCTTGGCACAGTGCCATTTTAAAGCTCGAGCACTGCATTAGTGCAGTTGTATTTTGACACATTGGGGCTCAATTTTCCAAGTGAATGTATTAGTGATGAATGTGCCTTCTTAGGGGCTGTTTGTTTTTTCCACATTTCGCAAAAGTTTTCCACTGCACAGCTCTGAGAGGCACGGACTGTTTGAACCACAGGGCATCCATCATTTTGTCACTGTTCTGCACCCGGCCACCTAGGAAATGAAAGAGATCGAGAGAAAGAGTGAAAGCAGGAGCCAAATTGTGTCAGTGCCATATGCCAAAGCCTGCACCTTAAATTGCCCCTCTGTCTGCCCAGTCTCACAAAGCCACTGACTAGCCTCTTTGAGCACCTCAATAAATTTGACAGTGACGTGTTTTAGTGCAGACAGGCCTTGGAGGGACTGCGTGGGCAGTAAATGCTAATGTAATTAACAGCGCAAGGTCCTTGACATCCGCCCTTTGACACCTGACTGATATCGAAGCCCTGCTGGAACACTTGGCTGATGTGACCCCGTCTCTCAAGTACCTCAGCCTGCTGGGAAACGAGGCCTGCCCCAACCAACTGGTGAGCCTGGATAAGGATGAGGATGACTACCAGAGATACAGGTCTGTCACCGCATGAGCAAACTGTCATGATATCACACACAACTGAGGAATTAATATTAGAACTGGATGTGTGAATATGTGGACAGTGGATAAATGGAAAGATAGGTAATGTTCCATGTGCTAATATTTTTAGTCAGACAGTTATGATACTGAGCTATTCTGTGGTAGTTTTTCATAAGTAATAGAACTGGAGGTGCTGTGTTTTTTTGTTTTGTTTGTTTGTTTTCTAGCAGCGACCAGACTCTGCATTTCATAACCAGACTGTGGATTCGACCACATCACTCTAAAAGCTTTGTCAACTGGCCCCCCACATTCCAGTTTGCAAAATGGATTTCATGTGTGACTAGTCACCACCACAAATGAGTGTTTACTACCCTGCCCTACCAGAGCAGATGATGCATTAAACATCAAGCTAGGCCTCAAGCCATGCAATATGACCACCATTTGTCAGGGTCTTTTACATGAAATGCGATAAAAGGCGAAAAGCATGCTCTCTTGTCTGTTTTAGCCATAAGTGCTTGTTTCTGACTCTGTGTTTCCTATTAATCATTTACCACCCATGCCTTTCTTGAATAATCTTTCTTCTCTCTTTTTGTCTCTCTCTCAATACCCTTTCACCCCCACATTTACTCCCCCCTCTCCCCTCTCCTCACATGCTCATCTTACTGGTGAGGAAAGCTGTTCTGTTTTGACTGACAATGTCTACGGTCCTGTAATGTAATATTCATTATGTGTCACATAGTAAAACATCAATTTGAGCATGATGCAGATTTCATGTCTGACAAGGTTAGGCTGTATGCAGGTCGTGACAGCACTGGCCTTGGGCAATAAATACCCAGGACTGTGCCTCAGGAGCTCTTGGTCTCTCAAGTGAAATACCCTGGTGCGCTGCATTGGTGTCCCAATTAGTGCAGTGGCATAGAAATATACCGTTCATTCACACAGTATTATCTAGTGCACCGGCAGGTTAAACATTGCCCTGTTTTTAGGCAGCTTTGCACATGTTCACCTGCAAATATATGATACTACAATAGCACAAGTGTTCAGCTCTGTATGTTATGTGATAACAGTGCTTACTTGTTTTGCAGGATAAGGCACTGAATCTCAGAAAACTGTCAACTTGACAAACTTCAAAATATGAACATTTATGTAATTCATCCCATGTTCTGCTCCTTTCTTTTGTCTTCTATGAAATTAATGTATTTTATGTGACATTTTGACCTCTTACCCTGCTGAGAATTATCATTTTGTACATTCTGTTGTTGTGGCGGATCAAAGACGAGTCCGCGGTGCCTCAACCACCAGCTGTGCCTTGCATAGTAATTATCTGCTGTGTTTTTTTTAATAGTCTTTGTTGAGATCTTCACATTACCATCCATTACAGACATTTTAAGTGTGATTATTAATATTCATTTAATGAGTTAGCTAAGACCTTCCCAGAAATTAATTAAAATATGAATGAAAGTTCTTGGGCAGATTTCCTTGCAAATGACAATGTAAGTTGGTACAAATTTAAAGAAAATGGAAGTTTTAAAGCAGCACAAAGAAACCGTGCCATTTTCACTTTGGAGTCCCCTTATAGATGTGAAGTTTAAGTTTCTTTTACACTGCCCAAGGTTTACTCTTGTTTCATCTCTTACTAGGTCAATCCTTTAGTCTCCTTGGTGTCTCCATGATGTCCACAGCAGCCCTGTGTGCTAGCTCCATTGTCACTGATTTGTGACACTGTACTGTGAAGCCATGTGCAGCTGTTGCAAGAGACAATTGATTGGTTTTCACCAAAAGCAGGGACAGAGACTGCAAGAACTGGACGATACTTTCTAGAAGTTATCAAACACTGCTGTAAATTAAATTGAAAAAGCTCCTTTATACTCCTTTACTTTGAATAATTTTGAAAAACAACAGTCGGTAGTGATTCGTAAAGCATCTACTCTCAGCAGGACTTCGTCTTTTGATGTACGCAGAACATATGCAGGTGTAATAAGGAGACTGTGAAAATAAAAGATTTGGGGTTTTAGTTAGCAAAATTAAGATAAGTTGTTTTTACTGAGCTCATCCCCTTTGACAAACAAATTAAGAGTTGTAAATTAAATTAATATAATCAGCCTCACTTTGTTCAGGCCGGTTTAGTTCATTCAGTTAAAATTATTTATCTTGTAATTGTAATTAACCAGAAGTACTTCCAAGACCAGACAAGAGTAATATTTGGTCTTGTTACATAGAGTGAATCTAGTGTTTCCCCTCCAGCCAACCAATCCCATGACGCCCCTGCGCCCCCTCCACCTACCCCCCCATGTCTCCTCTGCTTTCTCATCCTCCTGCTGTGGTTGTGGTTGAATCATTAATATCCCCACTTGCTGACAGAGCCTTGTCATCTGCTCTGACCCTCTGATGGTAGGTTACCTATAGAGAATAACCTCTCTCTATGTCTCCCAAGGGCATCTTCACATTTCATCATGGAAATGCCTTGAACAAAGTCCTTTTACATAGCAGCCTATACAGGATGGTAACAAGGCCTTTTGGATTTGAGTGCTCTCATCAGAAAAAAAAGGGTCTTATTAAGGGGTTAGGAACAGGTCATTTTAGCTTTTAATAATATTTCTACAGGAATCAATTTGGGAAAATGTGATGGAGACTGGTTTGCGCTAATTTCTCATGACCAAGAAGCCCCTTTGAGTCATTGTATGTTTTGTTACAGTTGTTATGTCCTTTTTCTTGCTTATTTGGCTGGAGATATTTTCCATATATTGACAGTCTAGATGATCCCAGTTGCCCTCCTTATTATCTTCACTTGTTGAAACCTTGACACAGGCTTTGCCATCTCCCCTCATCGCCATCGCCATCATCAATTTGTCACGGCTGTTTGAGCACAGGTCTTGTCTGCACCCATGTCCTTTGCCCTTTCTCACCCCCACTTAGGTGCTGGATGCGTGTCCTCTTTGGCTACCGGCTCAGGCCTGACATAGTGGTTCCTCTGACCCTGCTTGCCAGTGAAAGGATCTTTTGTCATTTATGTTTTCCAGCCTTTATGTCTTGACGTTTCTCTCCATGCCAGAGAAAGACAGTGTGTTTGAAAGCTTAAAAAGATATCTGTGATGCTACAAGAATGACAGCTCTGGCAGACAGGTTGTATCTTCTTGTGTGCTATTTATATGGCATATTTTTTTCTTATCAGCTTTGAAGGTTATTACATATGAGGAAATATCAGCATTAGATCTGAATCGTGATTTAATCTCAGTAAACATGTCTTCTTTTCAATTTTTTCTTGATATGTGCATTTACATATTAGAATTTGTGTCATTTTGATTAGTGTGTCTCGGTTTATGCACAATCTTAGATTCTCTGTTTTCCTCTTTGACAAGAATCGACCTCCAAGCAGACATTTTAAGGCAGCATTCTCCTGAAGCTGAATTGTTTTCTTCTCACAGGTACTTTGTTCTCTATAAGTTACCCCAACTGAAGTTTCTCGACACCAGGAAAGTCACCAAAAAAGAAATGATGGAGGCGCGGGCTAGAGGAGCATTCATGAAAGTGGTCAAGCCCAAGTCAGAAGCTGTAAGTGAAAGTCTTTTTATTTATTTCATTTATTTATTTGGGTTGCAGTCCTTCTGAGGTGGTCCTTCCGTGGATTTGTTACATGCATCTCTTTCTTCCTTTTTCTGTTCAACTATTTTATCCTCTGTTTCTTCATGTGCATGCTTGATTGTCAATTTCCCTTTACAGCTGCCCCGGCGTTGTGGCCCTTTGAAAAAAATCTTTTTCACAAGTGTACATGCTTGTGTGTGTGTGTGTGTCTGTGTGTAAACGTGTATCTGTGACCTGATTTCATATGCATGAGCCCAGATCAAAGACGACCGTCGGCTGTCCGGTTGCACTTGTCTTGCCAAGTGTGACATGGTTTGCGATTGGAGTGACAGCCCAAGTACATGCTGCACACAATACTTAATTATCTTTTTTTTTTTTAACTCTAATTATTGTTATAATTATCTCAAGATCGTGCATTTATTGGTCTGTCTGTCACTTTGGACTAGACTAATTAGAATTTTGGAGATTCATCAATAAAACTACCTCACCCCCCTTTTTTTTTAGTCCCTTACTTTACACCCTTTTTAATGCAATATGGATGAACGCCTTTTGTCCAGATTTGATTTCATGTGATTATAAGGTCATGAAATATTTACTGTTTGGGTCAGCTAAGCTTACTCATTTCAAAGTCTCTGGGGTTCTCGCACTGAGCCTGAGAGGTAAAATTGGATCCAGAGTAGCTGAAGACATCCTGCAACAAATCAGAAGCATGTGAGCCAAAATGGGGTTTAAAAGCACACGAGTTAAACAAAATATTAATTGCTTCCAACAATTAGCTAGGAAGCCGTACTCTTAATGTCACTTTATGCACAGCTTTGTCTTTGATCCTTCATGCAAGTGGCAGACAAGAAAGCAAAGGATTGAAATAATTTAACCTCAGTCTTCTGTATTTGGTAGATGGAGAAAAATGAAGTGAAAACACTGTTCATTCACTTTATGTAAAACGAAAAAAAAGGACCTTGACAATGCTTTTTGGCAGGGTAAAGTCACTTTTAAGATTTTATTTACATAGCTTGTCAAATAAAAAGAAATGTTTGCCTTTGTCGCCACAGCCATAGATGAAAGGAGAGATAATCACAGACTCTAGCTGACATGATGTTTGTGTTTTTGTGTCTTTGTGTCTTTGAACTTGGTGTATATGATTATTTATTCCCTATGCAAAGTAAATGGTAACAGCTTTGATAAAAATCTGTCTCTCTGCACTGAGCAGTATTTTGTGTGCCTGAAAATATTCTCACTTGTCCTATCCCCAGTTTCTCATTAGCAGTGTTTGAATGAATCTACAAATGTGTATTATTATTATCTTTTCTTTTTTCTCTTTTTTTTCTGGATATAACTCATGTCTAGATTCTTGGATGTCACTGAAGCATTCCTGTAGCATTTGTTTTGAGTGAGATGAGACATGTGTCAACTATCGCTGACTTGATGAGCCATGAGTACCTCCTGGCTCTAATTGTCCACATCATCAGAGTGATTGTAAGCTGACCGATAGTGCAGGCCACCAATTAGCGAAGTGTCTGTAACAGAAACAGGAAAGTGGGCAGAGATGATGGCATAATTAGATATTTCTGTTTGCTTTTATGTCTGGTGCAGCAGGGTGCTGTTCACAGTACAGTGTCTGCCATTAGCTTCATTACAAAGGATGGTAATTAGCTGTCTTGCTGTCGCATGCACTACCATTTGAGTCTCAATTAGCTGAGGTATTGCAGGGAAAAAAAAGCATGATGACAAAAATAATTTGAGATTATTTTAATTATTAAATTTTGATATATCCTTTTAAGATTTTTTTTTGCTGTGCATCCATTTTTTTCCTTGTTAGGCCTTATAACTCTTCTTTCAAATCTGAGCAGGATAGATAAATTGAAACCACGGTTGCAGCAGCAGCTACAGAAGAGTAGCGGTGATACTTGCCCGCTGTTGGCAGCATGCTGTAAATTTGAAGAGAGAGCCCCCTCTCTATCAGATCTTTCTCATTTCATGATGTATGCATTGGAAGAGAGACAGTGCTGAACTTTCAAGACCTCTCTTGAGTCATATCAGAACTGAGTGTGACCACAATTTGAAGTCCTTTTTAATCATGCCACTGCGGCATGGCACTGAGCGGCGCCACATGGCTCTGATAAAGCAGTTATGGTTTTTAGCACAATCTGAACATCATAACTTTTCATACATTCCCAATGTTTTCCATGTTGCCTAAATCATAACCAGACAGCTGATGGCCAGTTGTTTGCAGGAAAACGCAGGCTCACACAAAAGCCTGAGGATGAAAAGTGCAGAATTAACAAGAAAGTGGTTGCCTTAAGAAAAATGTACATCTTATTGCCACAGAGTCAAACCCCAACTGCAAACACAAAGGAAAATGATCATTGTGGTTAAGAGAAAAGACCACATTTGCAAACTGGATAGTTCTTCAGCTTATTCATTTGGTATTGCGTGTCTTTATGCATTAATGGGCATTACACCCAAAGTGGATGACAAAGAGCTGCCTTTGGCTTGCCTGACTGTTTTAGCGTCAAGTATTGACTGTGGGAATTTTCTTTGTCTCTTTTTTTTTGTGTTGCACTTCTCAGTGGAAGTGACAAGCAGTTGGACAAAAACAAAGGCTAAATGACAAGACAGTGGGAGGAAAATGTTTAAATACCTGAAATAAACAAAAAAAAAAAAAAGAAAATAAGGAAAAATTTAAAAAAGCAAAAAAAAAGCAAAGAAACACAGCTGTGACGATTGAAGTGTTTTCCCAAAACCACAACACTAAGCAGAGTCAGAGTGGAAAGGCCTTGAGCTGTATTTTGGGAAATTGGGCGTGCTGGAATGCCATAATGTGATAATTCTCTTTAAGGACTTAGAGGTCATGGAATAAAATGGCGTTAAACCACATAGAGTCATTTGGACTGTGCTTGGCTGCTTTTGGAAAATACATGTGGTACTTTTTTGGCTCAGATACTCCACCTCCTTTCACTCTACCATTGAGTCCACATTTTGCTGTCAAACCCTAGGGTTAAACTGGTCATGTCTATCAAAACACCCTGACAGCACATTCTGTTTTCACATCCCAGCACAGCACAAAAATAAAGAAATAAGATAAAATTAAACTGGTAGAATAACATTCACTCCATCCCGCAAGTTTAAGAATGTTTCACCAGAAATTCAAATAACTCCTTGGTCTTCCCTCACTTAGCGCAGTTTGGAAGCTACCTAAGCATCCCTCAAATGTCACTTAGATTTTACCCTGTATGAAGTATTTGACTTGATTTTCAAGCTTCATTTTTTCCCCCTTGGTTTTTGTTTTTTTCTGCGTTTAATGAAAAGCAGACTGCACTGGAGGGTGGTTCGAGCCAGCTTCTGGGTCTCATGAGTCTTTGCACACAGGGTAACGGTTCTTCAAGGCAATTGACAGTGACAGAGCCAGGAAAGTCCTCAAGTGGATCTTTTCAGTTCTGTTTTTTCTCCCCTGGACACTAACCTGTTTTACCCTGCAGGCAGACAGCGCTTCATTTGAACTTTTTTCAGCTGTAGGGAGCAGTCCAAATATAAGATGGACTACATGGTTTTGGAGCCATGATTGTGCATTGTGTGACATGATAGTGGCTTCTTTTTTTTTTTTTTTTTTTACAGCACAAGTCTAGTAGAAGAAGTATTTTGCTATAGGTTTGTTATTTTTGCTTCTTCGAATGCATCCTGTGAAGTATAGCGCCACGTTCATCTTTTTGCTTGAGAGTTATGAGTTCCCCAAAGCTCACAAACATAACAAACAGCATGCTCTTGGTGAATGTGCCTTCAGTGGGTTTGCTGAATCATTTTACCGAACAAATGTTTCCTTGGAGAAAACTCAAAGAATATGGTTGTCAACAGATGAAGTGATTGTAACCCAGATTGCTGCAGAGGGAAGTTTATTACCTCTCCTCACTCTCTGCTTGGTTCTGGATTTGTATTAACTGAAATACACACAGAGCTCAGATTTATATAAATCTTTTCAGCCCCCCCTCCTCTCATTACACATTTCTTAATCAAGATATGTAAAATAAGGTCAATAAGAACTGCACCGCACATTGAGATGGAGTTGTGATCAAAATATAACCACTTTAAGAGCCTGTCTGCTCCTTATTTAGATAAATAAACATGCTGACAGATTACAATCTGCTTGTTTTCAAATTATGTTCTTTTCTATATTATACATAATGTCTTATCTGTTAATTGCATCACTCGATACGCTGCTGTTCTGTCTTTTAATGATAACATATCCAAAATGTTAAAACAGATGCTTAGAATTATTTAGACATGTTTAGCTTGTGTGATGAACGAAACACGAGTGTTTGTGTAAGAGATTTCCAAAGAGATGCATGTTCATTCTCTTAGCTTTGTGTATTCATCTGTCAGTATCTGAGTGAGCTGTGCGTGCCTTTGCAAGTATTCCTCCGTAACTCACTTCTTTTAAAAGTACAAATGATGCTGGTCCAGAGTTTGGACCAGTAGAACAAGCTCAGTTCTGAGCATTCTGGCAGCTTGTGCTCGGAGTTCATGCGGGGGTTACAAGCTCAGAAAGCATCAGCAATTAGAGGGAGTGGCTTGCACTACCCACATAAGTCACCCGGGCCTTACATATCATAAACACTCTGTAAAACTTTAAGGCTCAATTAATTGTAAGTAAGAGCTCCGATATTGATTTATTGCCTCTTTGAAATCTGTAATATGCAGGGCGTGTGACCCCAGTGTCATGTCTCTCTCTTGGAAAATGAGAGATGGATTATTCATTTTTGGCCAAATACAGCACATAAAAATAAACATGTGTTTTTGTAACTTAAATTTTTTTATATATATACATATACATACATATGTGTGTGTGTGTGTATATTCATATATATGTATATATATAAAATGAGGCCTTGTTACACTGACAGATTTTGCCCTCCTTCTGCAGGCATCCCGAGCAGAGAAGTGCCTCTGCGGTGAAGTATTTGTCCCGCAGTCTCTTGTGTTTAGCTGGGAAGTTTGACAACTGTCAGAGAATAATCCAAGACTGTCCAGAAATAATGAAAATGCACCCACTTTCATTTTGATCCAAAGTTTTCCCAAACTTTTTCAAACCATGCAATCAATCATGTCATTTCCATCTACGTTTTCATTAACTTTCATAACTAATGATATTAAGAGCCAGGGATAAGGAGGCCTTTATTTTTCAAACACTCCTTTGAGAAAGGTCTGTATCTATAGTAATTCTTCCGTCTACAAAGATTTCTTTTAAAGCCAAGAAAGCCTCTGAAATACATGCTTCCACTTTCTGGCACCGTTGAACATATCTTTTTTGACATTTGTCAAATACAACATTATTATTACGTTCCTCCAAAAATGGAGCCTTTGTGCATTCCATTCCCCTCCTCAAACCCTGCACATGTTGAATAACAACAACGTAATTGCCTGTGAGGCATCTCTTCAATTATACTTATCAAATGATGCTTTTAGCTATTACATACAGTAGTATAGTGTCCCAGTGCATCGGCCTATCAGTCTAATCAGAGCTAATTCTCCCTGTTGGTCTCTTGGTGACGGAAAGATGCTGCTAAGCTAATGAGAGACAGCTGGCTTAGTGGTTTCTGCGCTCACACAAAAAAATCCATCATCTTTCATGCCCTTTACCCAACTGGGTGTTTCCGCAAAACTGTGATAACTTTAAATCTTTCCAAGAGATAAGTTATTTCTTTCCCTGTCTCTTTTAGTTGATGCTGACTGTACACATTAATTACTATTTCAGTACTCTGTAGTTGACTTAAGAAGGGAGCTTACTTGAAATTGCATGCTGTTTTTTTATTTTATTTTTTTGTTATCTGATAATGCAAGTAAACTTTGGCTGTTTACAGCATGCAGATGTTGTTTTTGTTCATTTGTGAGGAAATTGACGGTTTCTCCTTTTGAGATGCACGAGCACATTGCACTGGACTTGTAGCTCCCTCAGAGCTTTAGATTTCTTGATTTTAATCCATTATACCAGTTATGTCTGCTTTTCAGTGTACTGTTAATGGAGACAGAGTCTTCTTTCAACAGCACTGACTTTCGTGAAATAGAGGGCAGAGCCAGAACTGAAATCCCTCCACTGAAGTTTGTGCTTACACAGGCCGCTTTTGTGGTTTTTAGAGCTTGTCAGACATGTCAAGCGCAGGCTAGAAAAAGTATATTGTTTCCAGCCACTTGGATTCCTTTCCCCCTGACATCTGCCACTCTACCGAGATGATAAATTCTTGCCTCATTAAGCGTGGGTGTGGGATTACAGACTGACAACACATTAATCACTGGGCCGGGTGGCAGTGGCCCCGCACTAGCTACAGGCATTGTTAACCAAACTTTTCTAATGTGTCACTCTCCTCCCCGACAGCCCATAATCAATCATCCTGATTGGCGTGGCTGATAGATTACACTATTTATACTTTGTGTAATGAAAGCTAGCGTTTCCACCTACTGTCATTGTCGAGACAATGATAAGCCACATCGTCCGGCTGAATGGCAACACGTACAAAAAGAGACAGAGAGAAAAGAAAGGGTGGGCAGGCCACGGTGCTGCATAGTCAACTTTCAAACAGACAATCTTGAGCTCCACGGAGGGTGGGTGTTGTGTAAAAGGGGGATTGTCTGCGTGAGTGTGCATTGTTCACCCTACACAGTGTAGCTTGAAGTCAGTCCTCACAGCATCACTGTGCTATTGTCACGTTTGTCACTATCGGTGGCACGCCGTCCTCTCGCAGGTAAAACTATGCTTTTTCTGTGTGGGATTCAGTTTCCTCGTGACCCCTTGGTGAGGTGACTTTTTGTTGTCAAAGCCACTTTTCTGACAAGAAGTAAATGATTTACACATGTTTAACAACAAAAGGACAGTACACTATATTTTGTCCATGGCTGTTAGTGCACGTGGATCAAAAGGATAATGGATTTTCCTGTTTACTTTCAAACAGCTTCAGAACTCTTAAAACTGCATTGCAAACCTTCCAGCTATGTTGTTCTTTTTTTTCTTCTTCTTCTATGAGATCTGGATGAAATGACACACTGCTTGTCGCCTTCAAACATAATAAGGTCATGTTTCTTTTTGTTCGTTTTAGCTATATGTCTTTGTCTGGCATAAGAGATATCCTCGGCACACAGAGAAAGGAAATTGAAATTGAATATGAGCTCTTAGCTTGTGTGGGTGCCAAGAATTTGGATAAAAGAGGGAATGAAAAGAAGAAACAGTCCATATTTTTGAGAGACAGTGGATTGAAGACTTCTCTTAAGAGACAGTTGATCTCCGGAAATTAGTTGACCAGGTTTTATGATGGAGAACCATGTAATTTACCCTCACAGATGCTATTGCAAATATCTAGAAGGAGGCCGCATCCCTGACCTGAGACTGCTTTGTGTACAATGCAAAACCTAGTGACATGCTCAATGGGCTCTGTCAGCTGCAGGATTAAATTCTCTACCTACTGCGTCTCAGTTAGGAGCATGCTGGTCAATTATTTCTGAGGCTGTCAGTGCACAGGGAGACACTGTTATTTAGTATGTGTTAACTTTGCATCATTAAGGCACTCAGCTGACAGAGAATAGCGCACCTGAATGTTATTTATTTTGATTTCTCGACAGGGGTAACCTTCAAACACGTTGACCTAATCCTATTTTACGTTTTGTGAAATCGCACTCGCTCCATTAGCAAAAGGAGCTGTCAAGACTATACAGAAACCAATGACCGAGACTCATCGAACCTAACACAGTAATGTACAATTGTACATCTCTTTGTTTGGACAGATTGCTCTGATCGCGTGCTGGTAGTTGAATCTCCAGCAGTATCCAGGCACTTCTGTCCCCACACTCTTTTAAAGCTCATACTGAAATGTTATATTGTCATAGGCACATGTTTTTGCATTACTGTATAATTAAAAATGGGTGCGGAGGTTACTTTTAAAGAAATCCTTGCCCAGGAATACTGGAAATATAGTGTTTCATACTTTTTGTGGAAACAACAAGATCTATCTTGTGCTCTCCATCTGCAAATAAAAGATTTCAGGGATTTATTAATTGATGGAAATGGTCTGAATTCCTCAGTGTTTTAATGGTAGACGTATATTTAGAATTTCATCTCTTTCGGGGAGCATATTATCAGTTTGCTTGCTTCTACACCTCCGCCAGCGACCAGTGCTGGCAGTGAATGGGAAACCTGATAGAGAAAAGCCTCAGCTCCGCCTCTGTACAGCAGGATGACATGATTAGGACCTGACAGCATCTGTAACAACATCTCAGCATTCATCTTTTTTTTCTTTTTTTGTGCTACCTCTCTGTCTTCTAGTGTGTGCCTTTCTCCTTGTCTGTCTCTTTCCTGTGGATAAGTCACACTACTCTATAATTAATGTCCCTGAGGGCTATCTGCAGGTCATGCAAGGGTGGGTTTGTGTGTGTGTGTGTGGGGGTGGTGTGTTGCACTTGAGCCAGGTAGTCTTGACACCTCCTCCGCTGAAGCTCATGTATCCAGGTGGCAAGACAACTTTGGGTTGGTAGAAGAATCTGCTGATGAGGGTTTAAACATGTAACGATCAAAGTGGGCTGTAGATCGAAGGAAGCCAGGCCTCACTGACCTTTCCACCCAAGGATCAAAAAGTTTATCACGGCATTAAAAAAAAAAGTCAAAACTGGTCAAATTTGGGTTTAACTTAACTGAGATGTAACAGACAGAAAGGGAACATACCATTAATTTTATACAATACCAGCAGCACTCATTTAACCTATGTAAAGAACTTTCTAAGAAGATAAATTATTAAGGGGTAATGAATGAGGAGTCGGCTTTTTTTTTTCTTTTCCTTTTTCTTAGCTTTTTGTTGTTTATAATCTCTTGTAGCTTTTTTTGGCTTCTAAAAGTAAAAGAAGAAAAAAGGGGAGTGATTCTCTTAACCCAGCATGGTAGCATATTGTGAAGTTGGCAAGAAAGTAACTATTACTTTTTGGTTATCATTTCATAATAATTTTATGAGTAAGTAATTTGGTTCTGTAGATGAGCATAATATAGTTTGTGGAAAGAGCTGGTATAAAGGTTTATTGTACGCAGAAATTTGTTTACCGAGTAAAAAACAAAAGTGTCATTCTTGTGAATCAGTCTCGCACTTTGCAGTCTGCTCAGGTCGGTCCTCCCTGACACCGTCCCCTCTTGTACTCATCCTCATAATGTCCACACGCTATCCCTCCATATGCATCTCACAAACACAACGAACCTCTTTTACCAACAACCACCCTCTGAATAGCTATCAAGCCTGTGTTCTTTTAAGAGGCTTTCCCCGTCTTTAGTTTTGAATGGAAGCACAAAAATGGATGAGAGATGTCGGGTAATCAACAGATTGGTGGGAGAATTGCACAGAGGAAATTAAATTGAGACAGAAGAGGAGAGGAGGAGACGTGCTTATTCAGCAGTGGAAATATGTGTAAGTGTTGGCTGCCCGGAGGTCACTGTGGGGGCAGATGAGTCAAGTGACACTTGAAGAGCATTTTTCTGTCGTTCAGAGGAGCATTTGAGCAGCCTGTGAAGGACTGGCATGGAGCTGCAGGCTGGGTGATGAAGGGAGGAGTTCCTTTATGTCGCTGAAATGCAAACACTTTTTCATCTTTGTTGCTTTGTTGTGATGCGAGCTTAACAAAGTTAGCGTCGCCTTTTTTTTTTTTTCTTCACAAACGAATAAAGCACAATATCTAAATGGCTTATCTGATACGAGTATTAGGCTTTTTAAGTTACAAGCAGACAGCTTCTAAGAATAGGTCTGACTTGTACTGAACTGTACCTTTACTTAAGAAATTGAATCAGAGCCAATGAACTGAAAAAGCCTGTGATAAGATATCTGGTGTGATGCACTGCAAGTGATGATTAGGAACACATATTTTATTTCAACGATAACTTGGCCAGACAGCGTGGAACAAAGGTTTTGAATGTCTATTCATCTTCATTACTGTTTTGGCCTATTCTCTTTTACTTCGGAGTGATAAACAGCCCCAGAAGTGCCAGCGATGTCCACAGTCTAGTCAGTGGGCTTGACCTTGCAGCATCAACCCATTTTGTCCCATTCAGTAAGATCTCTTTTTTCTCTTGTCAAGACATACAACTGTAACCCATAGCCTAGACATTTAATAGGATATGATAATACCAATCCCGTGAGATTGCCTGATACACAGCAGGCAGATGAGTAGTGCACTCACTTCCCAGCTTTCTTCATGCCAACTGGCAGCATCCGTCACCAGACTTGTTTGGGGGTAATCCGAGAGGTGGGCCAAGATGTGCCTGCCCTGACTTTCATCACACGTATGCTAAAATTGTGTCAAGGAGCAGAATGCCTATCCTGCCTCCCTCCCTGTCGGGGAATATTGAGATGGCATTAGTTCAGATGGACTCACATCCTGTCAGACTCATCAGGTTTCAGGATGACTGAGTGCTTTTGTCAGCTGAATTCCAGACATCTTTCTTTTTCTGCAGAGGGCTTTTAAAAGATGTGTCTCAGGACTCAGCCCCCCCTCTCTCAAAACAATAGTGTCATTGAAACAGTGATGACTAATTCTAATTGTGTATGGTACATAATTCATGAGATGTCAAGACTCAGAATACGAATAATTTGCCTACAGTCCAAACCAGCAGGACGGAAAGAGGGAAACAACATGTCTGATGCTCCTTTCATGATGTCTCAGCCCGTCCTTTTTTCATCCAGCATGTCTCATAGTGCCCTCTGTCATAGATATCAGTCTTTCTTGACACCTGTCTGCCCTTCCCTCTTGTCTCACTGTCCCATCTCCTTCTCTGTGGGGCGGAACTGTTTGTTTTTAGAGGTTTGTTTTTGTGGATGGAATACGCCGCCGCTCCAGGCCGCGTCTAGTCTTTCAGCTCATCACAAAAAACATGACAGCCCTCCCTCTGTTTGGTGCTGAGATGAGCCGCTTCTCCTGTCCCCATGGGGAGTCAGAATTTTTTGCTTCTCTCTCCTTCTTGAACTTCTCTTCAAGACAGCGGATCGATACTGTGAAAGCGAGCGAACGCTACCTGCTCTGGGCCGTCTGCACAAACATTGTGTAATTTTGCAGTAATGTGCTTCGAGGTTATACACCAGTTGAGTCCAAGATGAATTAATGTTTCATTGAGGGCAGATTTTTTATTTATTTTTTTTTCCACGCTTAAAGTGTCCTTGAATGGAAATTCTGTGCTGAGTAAAACAGGTTCTTTAGGAACTATCTTTTAGATGTTACAGGAAGATTTAACCAAAAACAGTGGAAAAAAATCAATGGGACAAAATCCAATATCAAATGCCTGTCTATCTTTTTTGCTATCACTTATTTTCAATAATAGTCAGTTATTCCACTGAAGTTCACACAGCTTGAAGTGACAAACTAAACTAGGTTTTAACCTTAAATTTCGGTGGTAAAAAATACTGATTAGCCAGGAAAAGATGAAAATATAAAATCAGGCACTGACATCTTGTAGCTATTGCTTTTCTGACACTGAATAATTTTGTTGCTTACTTTTGATGTGATGAATGCATTAGTGTTGTCATTTACAGTATAAGAATCTGTGAATTTAATAGAAATTCTGCACCTGGAAAAGCTGTCAATATGTGTTTTAATGAAAATCTGTCCAGGCTGCATTGAAGAGAGACTCACAGCATGTCAGTGGAAACTGAGGTTTATGGAAAATGTCTGACACCAATATTCATTCTGGGTGGTCTACCACTGGCTTTCAAAGGCGTCCAGTACTCCACCCAGCAGACCGACTCATTTCACACTTTTGTTTAATAGATTAGTAGAGTTCCTCGTACTTCTCCATCTCTCTTGCGTTTAGGTTTCTCTTTGTAGTTTACCAGCACATCAGATAACCTCAAGGTACAGCAGAAAAACCTGAAGTTCACACATACTTTGGAGCTGCTTTTAGCTCATCACAGAGTTAAGACTGAATCAGCTGTTCTCACAAACTCTCACATAAACAGACACAATACGAAAGCTTGTACAAAAGCTCAATTGCACCGGGAAAACACACGATCATGCACACAAAAACGCTCACACACCTAAAGAGGGGGCTGTGCCTCCGGGGGCCACGTCAGTTACCTGCTGACACACAGGCTAGTGATTGATGAGACGCCGGGGGCGCTGGAGTAGACTTTGTCAGCTGCTCATAATTTATACATCTTATCTCCATCAGAAGAAGACAGTGCTGCGTTGTGTATATGGAGATGAAAACGCCGGGCATGTTTAGGCAACGATGACAGGGTAGCTGCTAGCTGTTAGCTGTGGTGCAGAGTGAAAACTCAGATTGCTATCTGTTAGCTTTCTCACCAAATCCCTCTGTGACTCGAGCCTTCACTCTTTACCTGCGACGAACACACTGACTGTCAGTCATTTCCACTCACTTTCATTGCTTCTCTGTCTCATGTCTCCCTCTCTTCTCTTTGTGTCTCCTTTTCTCCTCTGTCTCACTCTCTTGTGTCTCTATTTCTCCTCTGTGACCCTTTCTTTTTCCGTCTCTCCACTCTGTCTATCTCCTGTCACATTGTCAGGCCAGACAAGCCCAATCCACTGTTGAAAGCTGCTGGCTCTTCCTCAGTCCACTCATGGGGTGGAGGACACGACAGAGGCATGGCTTGAGTTACAGAATAATTAGCTTTGTCAGTGTCATGTTGAGATCAATGTTCAGATAGTGGGCCAAAGGGTTAATTTAAGTCAATAAACACAGAGCTTGCCTTTGAATTAATGAATTATTTCAATTATTAAAAAAATCTTATTGATGGCACTCCAGACATATCTGGATGCTAACAAAATTTTAAATGGTTAACATATCGTCTTCAAATTCTAATTAAAGTGTTATTATGGGAGTACTATCAGCTTTTAAGAGGATTGCAAAACTTTACAATGAAGAATCTTCTTTTTAAAGTCTGTGCTGGGCTGTTTGTTACCAAAACTCGCTTGTCTAGGCAGCATCTCACTTCAGACTTGAGCGTTTCCAAAGGCTGCTGTCATTAAGCCTCTTCTAAAGAAGAGCAGTCTTGATGCAACAGTACTGCAGGACTATCGGCTCATATCAAACATGCCATTCATAGACAAAGTCCTAGAAAAAGTTGTATACCAACAGCTTACTGACTTTCTCCTGTCTAACAGGAGATGCTCTTGATACTTTCGAATCAGACTTTACACTCCACCACAGCACTGAGACAGCTCTGATCAAGGTGACAAACAATATCCACCTGAACACAGACACAGGCAAAGTCTCAGTCTTAGTTCTGCTGGACCTGAACGCTGCTTTTGATAATTGACCACGTGATCTTATTACAGAGGTTAGAAGACTGGGTGGGAATCTCTGCTATTGCTTTAAACTGGTTCAGTTCCTATCTCGGGGACAGGAGATACTTTGTTGAAAGTGCTAACTGTGTCTCAAACCAAATGGCTGTGATCTGTGGGGTTCGCCAGGGGTCAATCCTGGGAACCTTGTTGTTCAATCTGTATGCTTCCATAAGGCCAGCTAATACGCAGCTATAATACGTCCTACCACAACTATGCAGATGACACTCAGATCTACGTGTCACTGACATCAGGAGAACACACTCTGTAGATTCATTGTGTTACTGCATCAAACAAATCAGTGTGTAGGTGGAAAACAATTTTCTCCAGCTAAACTCAGACAAAACTGAAATCATTGTCGGTGGCCCACAGAAACAGAGAGAAAGTGTTATCGGTCACCTTCAGAATCTCTCTAGAACCTAATAATCAGGTTAGAAATCTAGGGGTATTATTGGACTCAGACCTAAACTTTAACAACCACATTAAATCAATAACATCAGCAGCTTTTACCATCTAAAAATATTGCCAGAATCAAGGGAATATTGTCCAAACCAGACTTAGAAAGACTAATCCATGCATCTGTTTCCAGCAGGTTAGATTATTGTAAGGACCTGCTCACTGGGCTCTCTAAATGAGCTATAAGACAGCTGCAGTACATCCAGAATGCTTCCACAAGTCTCTTCATGGTCTAGTGCCACAGTACATCTCTGACATGTTAGAGCCTTATGAACCAACTTGGACTCTGAGAACCTCAGGGAGTGGTCTCCTGCTGGTGACCAGAGTCAGGACTAAACACAGTGAAGCTGCATTTCAGTTTTATTCTCCTAAAATCTGGAACAGTCTTCCAGAAGATGTGAGATATTTGTTGTTGTTGAAGATGTTTCACCTTCCATCCCAAAGACTCACTGGTGAATTTTATGTAAATCAGCAACCCTCCTGTGGGTCACTTCATTTGTTCATTGTGAGTCATTTAACTGGTTTTAGTTATGAAACTGACTGGCAGGAGATCTGAGGCAGCATTTGTGTTTGATAGTTATTTAATGTTGTTTGTTCACATTTTGCCATAGATGGCTTCTTTTACGCTTCTTTCAAACCTTTTGTCGGCTCTGTCCAAAATGTGTCTATTATTGTTTTCAAGAATGTCCCTTATCCTATTATAATTTGGACTGTCCTGCATATTTCAGATGGATCACCACATCAGCTTGTCTCAAAGCTCTGCACAAGTCTGTCAAAGGGGGGACATGTAAAACATGCAGGACTGGGTCCTGAGGACCTGCACTGAAGAACGCTATTTTCGAGAGAAGAGGCTTTCTTCTGGAAAACTCGTCCATCCAAGTCATACTGATGCTGTTCTTTAACTTTCCTTTTGTTTTTCATATTATTGCAACACTACAGTGAACTTAATTCAGTGACCTCCTTTTTTCGTCTCGTGTGTGTTCCTCATAGAGATGATTATGATCTTGTTTTTTTTTCTGCACTTCAGTTCCAAGAATCAAGTCAATAAAATGGTCTGCACAATATTTTATATCTTATACCGCCATCTACAGACGACACCAAACAATCAAGTTTGTTTCAAGTCACAACTTGGAAGACAGAAAATATTGGCTATTATTGAAATTATCAGTGTCTCATTCAGTTCTCAAAATTTGCTGCTGGTAGCATAAAAATACGTATATATTTATCAGCAACAAAGCATGCAACAAGAATATCAGCTATAATGAAATAAAAATGTCTTCACTGTTCTGCAAATAATTGAAGAGACACAAAAGTGTATAAACATTCTTCATGAATTCAATGCAATAAAGCAGGATTATTTGTTAAAGTAATACCATCACTGGAGAATTGTCAGGGGGTCCAGCATGCCCCAAAACACCCACCAGAAAGTCCTTCTAGAGAGAGCTGCTTTGTTGAAATCATCTTTCAGAAATGTGCAGGACATTGTAAAAGAAATGCACAACATATGGAGTAGACAATCACCCTCATAGCTGCACAGAATAAATCACCATGGTAACTTGTTCAATCCTACTTTCATGCAGCTGACTGGAGGATAAATTCAGGCAGGATAATTGACATATCCTGCCTTAATCTCTTATCTTGGTTTTGTGCAACAGGCCTCAGGTGTAATTGGTAAGTTGAAGCCATGTCACACAAAAAGGTCATAAAAGCAAACTAAACTGACCAAAACTAATGGGAAAGAAAACAAAATAAGAGACAAAAAAAAACCCAAACCAGACAAAACTAAACCAAGATAATGACAACAATGCTGAAGCAGTATTTTATCAACAGCCACAGACACTTCATTATTCTTGTATGATAGCTGAAGGTCATTAAAGCATGTGCACGTAGGCACATATGAATCAACAGACATTCATGCTTGTGTACTGTCACCCATGTATAACCGTGCGTGTTCATGCAACCGTGCATGTGTGTTAGGAAAAGGAGGTGAACAGTAGGTGAATAGTATGCCTGAGGAGACACGCCTGCAGCCCAGCGACTCTAAGCGAGCAGAGCCAGACCCAGCTGAACGGGGCAACCAGCAAGCCCCTGCAGCACTGCAGGCCAGAAGAAACCCCCCAACCCAGCTGAGGACCAGGAGCAAGCTGAGACGGTAAACCCTAGACTCAGACCAGCAACCGGGGACACACTGACACCAGAAGCAACAAGTCCCCCAGACACCCGCATCATATGCAGGCGAACCAGCAAGCTGCTACGGCCCCCAGCAGCAGAACAAAAGCTGATCCCCCCACCTCCCCCACCCAAATCTCCCTGCCACAATGGTATGACTAGTGTCTGTGTTAAGTGCAGTATCTGTGTATATGTGGGAGGAGTCATGTAGTGTCTACAGCGAAAGTTAAAATTGGGAGACTGGCTGGATCCTGAACACACCACCGCTGCAGACGGCAGGGCCCCCAGGGGCCTGACCAGTCCCCTAAGGCCCTAGATGTCTGTTGGTTTGGTTTGAATTCTGATGAATGGAAGGAAGCCACTCTAATGGTGAGCTCAGGTCTCTGTATGGAGGTGGGATAGAAGCTCAAGATCTGGTGGACAATCAGTCATGGACAGGGAAGCATATAGCATGCAGGTCAATCACACCCACACACACACACACACACACACACTTTAATCTGTGCTTGGGACTAGCCCTATGAGAATAACTAGACCTCTGATGTTGTGACCTCTTAGTGGAATGGGCATATAATCTCATGATAATAGAATAGAATTTTTTAAAAACGTGACATTGCACCACACTCTTAACCATGAATATTATATAAAAAGGCCAGAAAGCAGACAGACAGAAGTGAAATGAGGATGTTACAGAGATGAATATTTCCACCAGAAGGCTTATTAATTTTAATTAAACTATTAATAAATACTACCACTGAGTAAAAACACAGTCAACACAATCCTATCAGATTTCAGTTCACTTGCAAAAACATAAATAAACTCAACAACATTTTTGATTCTATTATACTGTTGAGTTGAAGCGTCTGACCCCAAAGCAGAGGAGGAAGTGTTGCTCAGTGGTGCACGGCATTTTACCAGTTACATCATTTCAAATACTTGATTATCTTTTGAAGCCCTCTGTTCATATGTGTATAGATGTGTGAGTGTGTGTGTGTGTTGGTAAAGTTATTTCAGATTTAATTTGGGATAAGCTTTAAGACCCTTTGTATACCTCACTGGAAAAAAATGAAGCCAATCCTTCAGCTGCAGTCAAAACTCACAAAAAATGATACGGTGGTGGTGAGGTGTGGTTCTGCTCGGCTGCAGAGGAGAGGTGAAGCTGCAGCTCAGGGAAAACACCTGAGAGGGACCTGCGCTGCAGGTGTGCCAGTCAGAGTCCCTCAATTTAAACAACAGCACAATGGCTCATGAGAGAGAGGTGAACCAGACCAGCAGCCAGACCTGCTGTGTGTGTGTGACGCTGAAAAGTGTTGAATGAAAACAAGGAAACCTGCAGTGTTCTCGTGGAGTTCTGTGTGCTGCCTCAGACCTAAGCAGCTGGTACAGATACCATTTCATAGAAGATGATCTTCATCCACAGAAAACCAAGATTTGCTCATTTTCCAGATGTACATTTATTCAGCCCACTTTGTGCGTTTTATTTCCTCATCAGACAGCCCATATTAAGCTACAAACCTTTGATGGAAGGATGGCTGCTATTGCAGTTACAGTCGTATATTAAGGGACAGAAATCAGGAAGTAGTGAGTCAGTGCCGACTTGCTGTTACTGCTCTTTCATTGATATGGCTGTTCCTCTTAGAGTTCTTCTGATTCTTACTGGAATAACAGGTAACTGAAATATATCTGTCTGTCTGTCATTATAAAATGGTAATATAAAAAACTGCACTTCAGTGATAGTGGTAGGAGCCTGTTCATTAAATCTGTCTTCTTTCTACAGGAGCTCACAGCATAACTACAGTCAGTAAAGTATCAGTGAAGGCTGGAGCTTCTGTCTCCATCC
>JBAMYA010000007.1:9742813-9783834 GCA_037176975.1 Arrhamphus sclerolepis
CTGATCCTTATTAAGCCCTGGATTTGTTTGCATTTGAGGAGTAGTATAAGGTGTTCTCTCTCATGGCATGAAAGGCATATCTATCCATTGCAAGTAGTTGTAGAAAATTAAAACTGCTTAGTAAATAGACATCAACAAATGAAAGGAAAGCATTGGGACTGGGAAGTGTATTGGGATGTATATCTAAGTTTATTCCCCATCGTGATGATTCAAATAGTTTGACATTAACATACAATTTTGTACAAATGCAATTCAAGTTTTTCATCAAGGCTAAAAATATTCAACAACATTTGGAGCATTTGGAGACCGAGAAGGATCCCACTGTGTCCATGCGACTTCACACAACTCATCTCTTGAGTATTAACAAGTTGGAAAAGCAAGCTTAAATCTTCCTCTTTTAGTGCCTGCATTTGATTGTTTACATTTCTGTATTAGCTAACATTTGAAAGTAATTTTCTCTCACCTTTCTATACTATAGATTCTTCTTTGTTTAAAACACTGGTTAAGAAAGAGTCACTTCACAAATGAAGGATGTATGCATGCCACTCAATGGCAGTACACAAGAACAGGCTTTTCTGGCTTCAGAATGGAGAAACTAAACCTATTTTCAGTGGGGGTTGTGCAAAATACTAATGAGTAATCAGCATCTTACTTTGAAAGCTGTCAAAGTTTTCATTTACAAAATAAAGAATGAGACGTGAGACGAACTTACAGCAGCTAAAAGGGGAGTCATAGCAATTTTTTTCAATGCTACATCGTGAATATTTTTACAGCATACACTTTAGCATCACATTTTAATAGCACAATGTCTATTGAGCTAAGGACCATGTTGCATGACTTAGCCTGTAAATTAAAAGTGACGTAGCCTAAATATCTACCAATATGATCAAAATTACGATGACGTGCTGATGATGTTGCGAATCTACTCTATTTATGTCTCTGTTATAAGTAGCTGCTAGCTTGGCTCACGATGATAATTGTTCCTTGATTCTCTAAATAGAGCGCTTTGGCCGCTGTCAGTACAACTTGAAAGATATTAACTACTCATAAAAAATGTTGACAATTCAACTACAAAAAAGAAAAGAGAAAAGGAAACCTTTTTACAGTGATGAACTCATTTTACTCGCAGCAATAACAAAACCATTCACAATAATCATGAGTATCCAAACTGTCACTTTCACTTTGTGATAAAAGATAAATGTAATGTCCTCTGAGTCCAGTATCAGAGCATATACAAAATAATATGAATATATATACATTATATATATTAATTATATTATAATATTAATTATATGAATGAAAATGCAATAATTTCCACCAAACAAATAACTACTTTGCAGCCAGCTAGACACCTAGAGCTGACACATTTCCCAACAGTCACTGACAAAAACAGTTGAAGAGAGCATCTGCAGTCTGAGTCCATCGACGTGCTGCCTTGATGAGTTGCCCACAAGATTTCTAAAGTCTGTGCTGAGTAGTTTGTTACCACAACTCACTCATCTAGTCAACATCTCACTTCAGGCTGGAACATTTCCAAAGGCCTTAAAAACTGCTGTCATTAAGCCTCTTCTAAAGAAGAGCAGTCTTGATGCCACAGTACTGAACAACTACTGGCCCATATCAAACCTGCCATTCTTCGGCAAAGTCCTAGAAAAAGTTGTATACCAACAGCTTACTGACCTTCTCCTGTCTAACAATACTTTTTATACTTTCCAATCAGGCTTTAGGCCCCACTACAGCACTGAGACAGCTCTGATCAAGGTGACAAACGACATCCACTTGAACACAGATGAAGGTCAGTCTTAGTTCTGCTGCACCAGAGCGCTGCCTTTGACACAGTTGACCATGTGATCTTATTACAGAGGTTAGAAGAATTAGGTGGGAATCTCTGGTACTGACTTAAACTGGTTCAGGTCCCATCTCAGGGACAGTGAATATTTTATTGAAATTTGTAACAGTGTCTCAGACCAAATGGCTATGACCTGCAGGGTTCCCCAAGGGTCAATCCTGGGACCCCTATTGTTCAATCTTTACATGCTTCCATTAGGCCAGCTAATACACAGCTATGATGTGTCCTATCACAACTATGCAGATGGCACTCAGATCTACATGTTACTGACGGCAGGAGAACATGGGCCTGTAGATCCATTGTGTCAGTCAGACAGATCAGTGTGGATGAAAAGCAATTTTCTCCAGCTAAGCTCAGACAAAACCGAAATCATTGTCTGTGGACCACAGAAACAAAGAGAAAGTGTTGTCAGTTACGCTGAGACTCTCTCTAGAACCTAATAATCAGGTTAGAAATCTAGGGTATTATTAGACTCAGACCTTGACTTTAAATCACCTTAAATCAATAACATCAGCAGCTTTTTACCATCTAAAAAACACTGCCAGAATTAAAGAAGTAGTGTCTAAACCAGTCTTAGAAAGACTGATCCATCTGTTTGTCTCCAACAGGTTAGATTTCTGTAACAGCCTGCTCACTGGGCTCTCTAAATGAGCTATAAGACAGCTGCAGTACATTCAGAGTGCTGCTGCTCGAGTCCCGACTAGAGCCAGGAAATAAAACCATATTAGTCCAGTGCTCAGGATTCTGTGCTGGCTCCCTGTCGCTCAGAGAACAGACTTTAAAACAGCTCTGCTCATGTACAAGTCTCTTCATGGTCTAGAGCCAAAGTACATCACTGACATGTTAGAGCCATATGAGTTTTATGCTCCTAAAATCTGGAACAGTCTTCCAGAAGATGTGAGACAGGCCTCAACTCTGACAATGTTCAAATCCAGGCTGAAAGTAGTTCTGTTTAGCTCTGCATATGACAACTGAAAGGACTTTATTTGCACTCTTTGTTTTTAATTAAATTAATTAATGAATGATTATTTTTATATTTTATGGAATGATTTTATTTGCCTTCTTGTGATTTTATGTCGCTGTAAAGCACTTTGAATTGCCTTTTGTATGAATTGTGCTCTATAAATAAACTTGCCTTTCCTTCTTTTAAAGAACTCAAATATAGTTGAGCCAATTCATATAATAATTTAATTTGCATTTCATTGTTCATTTTTAAGTGCTTTTAAAATAAAAAATATCTGCAAGTAGTAACTGCCTGAAGTCTGAAACCCATGGAAAATTGATATGAATTGAGTTTCCTCCCTTGCGGTGCCTCACAAATTGTTTACTGCTCAGTTATTTGTTGTTGTTTTTTTTGTTTGTTTTTTTTGTGTGTGTGTGTGTGTGTGTAGATTTTACTGTCTTTTGTTTTCAGCAAGTGAAATGCATTGGGATCAGGTTGAAATGAGGTGATCAACTCTGTTACTGCAGAATGTAGCACTTCTTTATTTAAAAAAAAACTATTTTGAAGGGCGTGCCATTGAGTCTTTTTCTTTTTCATCCTTAGTCTAAAACAGTGGTTTATCATATGGTTTCATTTATCTGTGCTTTATACATTTGGAAGAAAGGTCTTAAAGGGGGTAAAAAATTATTTAACCAACAACAGCTTTCAGCACTTTTTTTTTTTCTTTTTCAAAAATCTCCACATTTCTATGTTGAGGTCAACTCAAGACTGCAGCCGGTACCCAAACTCTTCTTCTGCAGCAAAGCCTTTGCATTATATGAAAAGTGTGATTTGTTATGTCTTGCTAGGAAAATGCATGGATGTCCCTCAGAAGGTAGTCTCCAGCATGATACAGTGCTGCACAGTCTGAACTCAACTAGACAGTTATTTGGAATGTTAAATGTGTCCAGACATTAGAGTGCTCAGTATCTTTGATTGAGCAAAATAAGTAACAGGAAATTCAGTTATAGTCCAAATATTTCCAGTCCTGAGTGTATGTTATTGTTGACTTCAGTAATAACGGTTGTCAGTATGTATGGGGATACATGTGTGCATTAGGTGCAGTTATTCCCGTGCTTCATTAAAGTACAAATTTTAAGAACGTCACTTAAGGTTTTCCACTTTCAGATTACATATACCTTATACAGATTCTGGTTATCATTCAACTTTAGTCACATGTACAGTGTGTTAGAACTTAGTAACCCTGTATCCATTTATCCATTGGCAGTGTCTGGTTGATCATGTAGGGTCTAGCTATGGCAGGGTGGACCCCACTTCTTGCACAGGGAAAGAAGCCTTGCATACCCCAAACAAGCTAAAAGAGACTTTTCTTAACACACATCCACACTGATGTATGTAGCTGTTTAAGATAACTAATTAGACTATCATTCATGTACATTACACCTGGACCCCTCCACTATGCAGCTATGGGGAGAAAGTCCAAAATGCTTCCTGTGGACAAATGTTAATACATTGATAATTCCGTAATATTATGTGATGATAAAACCTCAAATTTTAATGACTTCTATTGTAATTCTAATAATATATAGGTTTATTTCAGGGCCTTCTTTCAGGTCTTCTGCAGACAACAAGCTGAGCATCCTTTGTTTAATTCAATACTTCATTCTCACTATGATAACACTAAATATACTTAATTAAAACATCCAAGCTATTTTGGAAGGTCTTTGTCTGCTTTACAGTGGCTCTTAATAGATGATTAGAGGATTTCTGTTTTATTTATTTTTTCAGATGAAGAGAAGTAGAGCATGTTTTCTTTCTGAAAAAGAAACAAACTGTCTTCTTGATTTGTCTTTGCAGCAAAAAAGGGAAAAGAAAAAACGAAGAATCCTATTACTGATCCTGCACAGATCTCATCAGTGATGAGAGAACCAGACTTCTGTTGCCCTCTGCACTCAGCATTTGATATTTCCTCACTGAATGTGAAAAGAAATGTTGTCAACCCACAGAACTTTACCTGACTCTCTTCTCCAATTGTCTCTTAAAATGCTTTGTTCCCTCAAATTGTGTTCAGACGTTTTTAAGAGTGTCAGTTAACCACTGCACCAGCAAAACAACTTTGATTCCGTAACCCCTTCCCACTATTGATCTTGCCTTGTAGATAAAAGGCTGCTCCCTCTGAAATCATGCATTTTTCATTGTGGTATCAATGGCAGGCTTTGCATTTGGCATCCCACTTAGCTTAAAGCTATACTTACAAATGCTGTCTGTTTTGCTCTATTGATTCAGAGGGTTAGCAACTTGTATATTTGAGATATCAGTCCCTTGGTATCATTTCGCATCATCTTTGAACAGCCACAAATAATCAAGCAAATTAGACTAATTAGTGCTTTTTGTTTTTTCAGTGTAGATAACTATTGTGCTTTTCATTAAATTTTCAAGCTGAAACATTCAGACATAATTAAGAAAGCGTGTCTGGTAACTTGACCTCCCATGACTGTCCTTAGTGCTACATCTGTTTTGTGTGTTTGGGGAATTATCTCTACATGAAATACACTTTTTCCAGTATTACACACACATTAGATGCACCACATGTATAATAGAGTATTTCTATACAGTTGGTGCATACTTGGAACTTGAAGGAAAAATAAGAAATAGAAGTCCAATGCTACCTACCCATGACAAATAATCGCTCACATTGTGGTGCGGATGCTTGTCAGATGTTAAACAACACTTTCTACCAAGGACAGAAAAATGAGAGGATCCTCCCCTCTAATAGAATCTAAAAAGATGAAAAATATAGAGTAGGAGGCAGGAAGGACTAGTCAAAGAGGTGACCATCAGCATCTCAGCAGCGTGGCTTGGCAGCCTCCAGCCTGCCATGGTATAATTGGAGAGAAAACATATATGGGAGCAAATAACCCCCTGTCAGGGGCATTAAAAGGAGATGTTGTGACGACTGGGAGCCTTGCTAGCTGAGTGGAGCAAAATGGAGGGTAAGAATAAGGCAGATCAAATGGAAAAACCTGCTTGAAGCAACAGTACATCCAAATATTCACAATAATTGTTGACTGGTAGGGGAATTGAACCTCAATGTTTGTTTCTGAAACTTTCCTTTAAGAGAAAAACATATTCTTCACCGTTGTCACGCTTGTTTTACGCAACCACATTCATCATTTGATTGATGTCACGTCTACTTTAATGGGTATAATTTGAAAATGGTAAGGGGTGACATTAGCAATGAAGATGCTTGGCCCGTATTACTGCAAATAGGTGTGCATGTAGATGATGGAAAAGGAATAACATGACTCCCTGGCAACACTCAGAATTCATATGCAAAGGGTAAACAACCAGAGAAAATGTACAATTAAACGGCTAAAGGTTTTTGCTGTGCAGAAATTTGGCATTATTAACCATTTCAAGTATTTGTAAGACAATGACAACATCCTCCTGGTATGATAACAGACATTTGGGTTCACTTTCTACCTCAAATGATATTGACAGAGTTGGATTTGAACTGAATCTTTAATAGCTGAGTAGCCATTTCTATGTGAGGACTCCATTGAGTCTCTTGTAGTGCTGTTCAGACATTCTTTAGCCAAGTTTTGTTCAGCATCCAGACATCTCCTCTAAACAAATTAGATTTTAACGTGGCTCACAAGCGAAAATTCCAACTTCTCAAATAATTGAATTTTATAAGCCTCTCTCTTGTGTTCTTTCCCAAACCCCCCACACGCCTGTACTTCACAATCATCGCAAAGGAATTTACTCGTGTCCACTAAACCTCCCCTCCATTTGGAACCTGCCTGATTCTGCCATTTAACGGAGCACATCAAAATGTTAATGAGGATTCCCCCAAAAGGGCTCAAATGTTAAATAAAGTCTTCATACGCTGTCACTTGAAATTCAGTAATTTATTGGCATGTTTCCACTTTCACTGCCACTCTGCTTCTGTTATGTTTCGATGTGAGGACAGGGCTTGTCTTCTTGTGTTTTGTTTAATTTTTTATTGTGTGCAGGCAGCTTTTGTCTGTGTGTGAGATTACTGCTCTAGCTCAGTGGCCCCTCTCATTAATCATTCGGTCAGTCTATTTATAATGTGGCAGCTAAGCCACCTCGGTTGCCATTGGCTTTTGTCACTGTGGCACTCTGTTTTGTTGCAGGATGAAACCTAATTATTAACTGTTAAGATGGCAACCAATAGTAAAGACAGTAAAGAGGAATGTCAATATGGCTGATTGACAATCATGCAGAGCAATGGCTTACTGTACACCTCGCCCTAATTAATTAAGTAGATTTTACACTTTCTCAACTAACTAATTAGTATCCACTGTTTGGAAATTGCTTGGTTGAAAAACACTGAAAGTATAAATTTGCATTTGATGCAAGAATTTGTTTTCTCGTCAATCAAAACAGCGATCAAATATTTACAGTAAACACACGTACTAAAGTCTTCTTCTTCTGATTTGATTCATAAGGGAACTTAAGGCACAATAACCAATTCCATGTGAAATAGAATTCCAAATTGAATAAAAACTGATATGGACTTTGTATCAGGTGGGTATGATAAATATCTTTTTTTGCGGTGAGGAAAGAAAAAATTAGTGAAAGCCTCCAGGAGAATGACATTCTTTGTTATTTGTCTTCTGACTCTTTAGCAGACAGCTATCAGGAAGAAAGAGAACTCACTGTGAGACAGTGAGAGAAGAAAATATGTGAGCCAGAGTTTCCCCTCCTCCTGCCTCCTTTCCCCAAAGCTTGAGATCCCTTCTCCAAAAAAAATGAAAAGGATCAAGTTGCTGTCACTGTCATAGCACAAACATAAACTTTTCTGGCACCTAATAAATAGGCAGCGTGGCATTGTTCTCAAAACCAGACAGGTGTGTCTGCCTCAGTGATGATGGATTCCATTATTCTGTATGGAAAGCCTGTTGGCTTTCTTGTCATATGTTGTCACACATTTCTCTCCTGAGAGAGAAAGGTTTGAAAGATGGCCAGAAGTAATTACACAGACACTTCCCTGATGCCGACGCCATGTGTTTTCTCCTGCTCATCCCTACTAAAGTCAGAAGAAAAAAAAAAAAAATCAGTTACCCACTGCTATATTTCACAGTGAGATGGTGAGTGCAGACATGTTGGTGCTGTTGTGTGGTGATTGCTAGCTCATTAACCCATCAGCTTTATTTTTCCTCGCTTTGGCAAAGGGCGCACGGTGGTTTTACTCATCGCTAAGGTGAAGCAGCACACCCTGATCCAGGCGTGTGGTGATGACATTATTTGCACCTGAATGGCAGGTACATCAACATCTCCTTGTAAACGCATCAAAGCAGAGACAGTGGGGCTTTTGTTCTCCTCACAGCCCACTTGGGTTGCTGACAGCTCGCTGATTGATATTATCATTCTTAATGTCAGTAAATAGTGCCATACCACATGAAGAATCAGTTTCCTGCCCGGTGCTGGAGAGCTCATTTATCTTTCTGCAGCTCGCCCTGGCATGTGCCAAAATTGGAGCCGGAAGTAGCCTTCCGTTTCAGTCAGAAAAGGATGTGTGGTTTCTTCCCTCACATTCTCGTAATCTTCCTTCTCTGTCTCACTTTCCGCCCTTGTCTCCCTGGTTATTTTGATTCTGAGTGACTAAGACTTAACTGGGAGTCAGTTGTAATATGTTAGGACAACTCTTGATTAGATTCTGTCAGAGTGAGCTCTCTTTGTGTCTCTCCTGTTCTAGAGTCCTCATCCTGGAACACAAGCTTAACATTGAACAGATAGCAGGACACTCAGGAGCCCTTACATGAATTTGTTATCAAAACAAGGCCCGTTTTATAGAGTGATGCTTCTTTAAATGGTGAGCCAACGTTGTTTAATTCAGTCTTGTGCAGTATGTTTTCTTGCTCTGAGGGGCTTTTGAATTCCTGAGGAAGAACCTGGGCATAAAAGCAACAGACAGCCACTTCTCGAACCCTATGGTGGCCACCAAAGGTCTCTGAGACATCATATTGAAAAGGTTATACAATGACAGTGAACAACCCTAACATGGTGGGTACACAACCTCGAAAGAACAGCAACAAATGATGACATTTGGGGGGGAAAAAAGCAAAAGATGGAAGGAGGGGAAGAGTCAGGGTCTTTTAATTTGAATTTTTGACAAGAGACAGAAGAGACTGGGTTAAAACAAGCTGCACTTGACAATACTCATACATCAGGGTCACATTTGTGAGTTTCAGGAGACTGAACGCACAAACAGATCTGAGAGTTTCACTAGAAAGGCACAATCAGCACACACACAGACCCTTTGCTATTATGTTGACAGTTAGCGCTGATATTCTCTGAGGTAGTGAAAGATGCGTCATATCTTGGGGAGAAACAGGTTTGTCCTCAGTAGGTGCATTCGCAGCTCCCTCATCCTCCGAGCAGACACACATGGCACTTTTCCACACTCTCCCTGATAACACTTTGGCATGCAGGCGGAATCAAAGCGGGCATCTTTCACATGCAATTAGAGTGGAAAATAAAGACGATGAAGTGTGGTGTACAAAGCGAAGCTGGGGATCAGAAAGCTGTAATGAAAGGTGATTAGAAGTGGAGGCCCCAGCCAATGAGCTGCAGAAAGCTGGTGAAACAAACTCATCCTGGAAGGGATCTTTGTTGAGGACAGTATTAGACATTAGACATGATACCCGCTGGCAGACACACATGTCTAGACTATGATAGATCAATGGTTGAGTGTATTTGTGTGTATCTGTGTATTTTTTAATGGTCTTAACAGAGGGTTTTTAGTTAAGCTAAATTAGGTCTTTGCAATGGAATGTGAGGCTTATGTTTTAAATTAACATATTACGTGGATACTGGACATATTTAATTCACTTTAAATACATAGTACAAACATTGCTCCTGTAAACAGCTAAGCTAATTTCCAGTCTAAAAGTCTTGTTATTCCTGTCTTCTTTATTCAAAGAGCTTCTTGTTCTGTCAGATTTTTAGATGTTATTGATTTGTGGCACATTGTGATACATTCAAGATATTTTTGCTATATTTATATATATGCAGATATTCCTGAACAATGGGATGTCTCTGGATGTGCCAGTAATATCTTATTCAAGAACATCTTACTATGAATGAATAACTTTTATCTGTAATTGTTTCCTATGAGAATTAACGCATTATTTCCGTGTCTTTCATGGAGATGTACATAATCTCTCTTCGAGGTACTTCATTTCTCTTTGACTGACTAGCATTTCCCCTTGATTTGCCATTCTTACCAGTCTGTCTTCTCAGACAGCAAGCCACCCTGCTGGGTGCTACGTGAGTGAGTGATGGACATTTGTTTCACTTCTCTTTGGCTAAACTGAAGAAAAGGAGACCCGCTCCTCTGCCTGGCATGTCTGCTGTGAGTGGCTGTCAGGGTTAAGGCTGGTCCAGGGCCTGCTAATGGTGCTGTCTGTCTCAGTCAAGTACTTGAGACCTTGAATCTCTTAGGAGACAGAAAGCTCCAAAGTTTGTCTGGAATTTTAAGCAGCTAGTAAATGCACGGAGAGAAATCAGTTACGTACATGATTTGGGGTATAAAGAGGGGAATGTTTGAAGGTGTTGTCTTGCTTTCTTGAATGATGAATGTAAGTTTTAACTGTTTTGCAGACAAGTGGATTTGTTTAAGGTATGGGAGCATAAAACAACTACTCTTAAAGTAGTTGGATGATATCTTGATTGTAGTGTCATCAGGATACTTAAATTAGCAAATTAACAAATGAAAATTTTCATTATCACAAACACTTACATCAAAGTACCACAAAACATTGTTGGACAAGCATCTGGTAAATGGGTGGTTTGGCACTGTAACAAGTCGCAGTTCAGGTCAGATTTTTAGCACACTTAGAGATATGCTGTCTGGGAATGACAGGCTTAGCAAAAAGGAGGCTGCAGGGGTGCGATGGGCTAACTGGAGAGTCTAAGAACTGAACCGTAGCTACTACAGGATGTCAGAAAATGTGTTTAATTGAAAATTATTAAGGCTCCCACAAAAGCCGATCAAGTCGGGTTTTGTGGAGAAAGCGCAATTGTCTTGTATAATCCTGCCTGCTGCTGTTCTTTCATGTGGATGAAGAGATCAAAAAAGAAAGGATTTGTAAAGGCCAGACCTCCCTGTGCCACAGCTACTGAGTGCAGCTCCTCTCTTCAGTGTTATCCTTTCCAAATTCACTTCCTCTCACACACTCCTTTCTCTGTGCTTTTTTGTTTTGTTTTGTTTTTGCTTTTTATGAACTGTTATTCTTCAGTTGTCACAAGGTATGTAAGGTCAGCAAGCAGTCCTGGGCTCCGCTGTAATATCAGCATGCATTGCAGTAGTTTGTGAATCACGATGAGGATTTGTGACAGCATGTTTAGAGATTGCACAGTGTTGCCCTTCATTATCAGATGTCAAAAAGGATTCACAAACCCGCACACACAAGCTTTGGTGTGTGCTTCCATGTCCTGTCTTAACTATCCTCCAGAAATACAAATAAATAAATAAACAAATAAATAAAAGAGAAGGTTTGAAAGCGGTCTGAAATGAAAGCCAGAGGGGCCCAGAGAGAGTCAAAGTGAGACACACATAAACACTCATGCACACATGGAGGAATCAGCTGTGAGCTGAATGGGTCTGAGTCGGGGGGAGTACACTGCCCTTATGCCCTCTTTTTGAAGTGAAGCGCAGGCCGCATGTGCAGGCCCCTGAGAGGGGCACTTTGCATCCTCCCAAAAGGCTGGCTAAAGGCAGCGGTCCGAGCAGAGCGCAAAATATGGAGGAAAGAATGGGCCTCTTCACAGAGCTGCTCTCTCTTCAAACACTTTCTTCTCTAAGATCAGACTGATTTTGTTGAGAAAATGCAGAGGGCAGAGAACCTTACTGCACTTAATGTTTACATTGTTTTAGGGCTATTTTATTGATATAGCAAACCATTAGTCTTGATAGTTTTGTTTTTTGTTTTGTTTTTTTGTTTTTAAATGATTTTCTAGCAGCCAGTGCACTGTCAGATTCATAGCTCATTCAGCCATCTGTAAGATCTATAATAGCGTTGACAATTTATCTTAAGATTTATAGAAAATGAATTCTTCCCAACAGTCATATAAGTGATGAGTGAGCAATACAGTTGTTTTAAGTCAGTAGAAATAGAGGGATTGGGTCTATTTGTGTTCAGTGCAACAGCATTAACCCCTGGCTCAATTAGTCAGATGTAAGTAAAACTTGGAGCAGATGATTTCCATCACTGTAATGTCACACTGTTGATCTCAGCTGTCCGGGCTGCACTCATAGAGCACATACTGTAAACACAAACATACACTTTGATGGACTGTTCCCAGCTTGTGAGCCCCACACTCGACTCAGGTTGGATGGGATGCGGAGAGACGGTGTGAGGTCTTGTCTGGTCTGGGCCACTCTTGCTCTGCTCTGGCCTCGGGGAATGTTTGGCGTGAGATAAGGCTTAGTTTGAAGAGGAGCACCAGATGCTCGTATATTACAGGTTGTCTTGTCATGCTGCAGATAAAGCCTCAGAGAAGCTCCTGTCGCCAAGCCGTACCACACACAGACACACACTCACAGGGAAGATAAATGTTTACAGGAGGCATTCACCCTTCCACAGTGTTGTGCTGTGGACGTCAAGCCTGTCATAGCGCGACCATTTTTAGGCTGTGGCTCATGTCTGCAGCATCTAGACTTTGACAGTGTGTTGTATGCTGCTTATCACTTCTTATAAACACCTGATTATATCCACCCAGCTTATGGAGCATAAACACCATAATATTACTATCCTTAAACTCGGGCAGATTAAGTGGTAAAGGTTTTGATGGGGAAAAAAGGCATGGACACAAGAGTTGACTGTGTTCCTGAAGGCTACATTTTTGTAGTTTGTGAAATAAGTGTTGATAAAGACGATGAAGATACTGTCCTGAAAGGATAATCAGTGTTATTTTTTTTGTAAATTTCCATGAAAAAGAATGTTAAGTGTTATTTGGTCTTTATATTTATTTGCTACTATATAGGCCACCTTCTCCAAGAAAAGTCTGGTCTGCTTTAACTGATCAAGTCTGCTGACCTGCAGGAACTAGCCACCACCCACGATCTATCCTGAACTCCAAAGTTTAAGACTGCTGATGGGGAAAGGAAGAAATGATGAGGGAGACTGGACAGTGAGGATGAAGGACAAAGAGAGGAGAGATGCAAAAATACATGACGTGGTACAAAATATACAAATATCTTCTATAAATATATATAAGTATGTGGTGGTCGGAGGGTCAGACTGCAGGTCGGCCATGCCAACTGGCACCCTACAGTGGCATCCAGTTGACAGGTGCAGGTAAATGCCATGATGGTCAGAAGATGGAAGGTAATCGAGGCAAGGGGGGGCCCAACATCACCACGACAACCCCTAAAAAAGGAGACGAGAGAAGAGAGTAGGACTACCGAAGATAGACAACGTTGATTTTATTTAAAGATTCAGGACAATTTAAGACTCAGATGAGACAGAGTGAAGATGCTAATTGTATAATAGGATTCCTCCCAGCAGAATAGACCTATAGAGGTGGTTTAAGAGACTTACAGGGTTGAAAGCTTTATCGAAAAGGAAGGTCTTAAGCCCAACTTGAAATGTAGAGAGGGAGTCTGCCTCCTGGACCGAGTTTGGGAGTTGATTGCATGATAGAGGAGCCTGATGGCAAATTGTTGTTTAGACCACAACAAGCAAGAAACAGCAAGTTCAGGGAGTGGTGTTTTTAACTAGGACAATCTGGATATATTGGAGCTTTACCATGCAAGGCTTTATATGCGATAAATAATATTTTGAATTTGATTCTAAATTTAACAAGGACTCAATGTAATGAAACTAGAACTGGTGAGATGTGATCGCTATACCCAGATCTGGTTACTCATGCTGCAGCATTCTGGACCAGTTGAAGTCCATAGTGGCATGAATAGGTGACAAGTGTCCAAGCAGAGAACAAATTTTCTCCTTGAACATAATGACAGCACTGTCATAAAGGTAACAAATCTTTTTACTGCATATGACATCATTGTGACAAGTCAACTGGAATGAGATTAAGCGATGAATGGGGCCACATGTTGACTAATTCCAACTGAGTCAACTAGAGAAGCAAAACTAGAACTAAAGGTGTCACTCTGCACATCCACATGAATGTTGAAATCACCAACTATGATGACCTTATCTGCCTGAAGGACTAGATCTGAAATGAAGTCTGAGAAATCATAGAGTAATTCTGAATAAAGACCAGGGGGGTGGTACAAAATAGCCAGGAGAACTGGTGCTTGTGACTTGGAGCCCGGCATATATAGACTTAACACTAAGTTTTCAAATGAGGCATACATATGTTTTGGCCTAAAGTTAAATAATAAACTAGAATGCTATACCCAACCTCGACCTGTACTTCTAGGAATATGATTCCTAGAAGTATGAGTAGGTGGAGCTGATTCATTCAGACGAAAATAATCTTTCTTTCTGTGAATTTCTGTAAAATGATGATCAGTGATCAAATAATTTACCAAAATTGCTTTATAGGAAAGAGATCTAATGTTTAACAATCCACGTTTGATCACCATATTTCTCACCTCAGTCAGTTTACTGATTTTAATTGTAATTAAATTGGAGGAAGTTATTAGATTAGATTTAGATTTTTAAAATTTAGATGGTCTTAATGATTTTGACAATCCCAGGGCCGACACAGTACTTAATGAGTTAGTGGGTGGGTGACTGCTCTAACTGAAGCACAGAGAAGAGTTTTGGACCACAACTCTGCCTTCTGGCCTGGACTCTGGATTGTCAGAGTTTAGGACTATCAATAACCTTGGTCAGATTAATGAATAAAAGAGCTGCTCCATCCAAAGTGGAATGAATGCCATCTTTCCTAATTAGACCAGGTCTTCCATGTGCAAATTATTTACAACGCCCACATCATTTCCTGGACCCTATCATGACAACCAATGACTAAATGCTCCCAAGAAAATTACAGAGTCCAACATTTATTGTGCGTAATTACACACTGACTCATTATTAATTTTAGTGGACTCTGAGTGGTGCAGTCGGTTGTCATTTCTACCAATGTGGATTATAATTTTACTAAATTTACGTTTATCTTTCAGCAGCAGTTTCAGTTTTGATTCTGTGTCTCCTGCTATTGCCCCAGGGATACACCTGACTATGGGTTTGGTGCTGAGAACTTCACGTTTCTAAGTGTGGAGTCACCAATCACCAAAGTCTTCTCAGCAGGCGTGTTACTGAGTAGGGAGAATCTGTTATCAAAATGAGGCAGTGGTAGATGGTGCACCGTGGACTTCTGCTTGGGAATGTGCCTCTTGTTTCAGACAGTCACCCAACTGTCCTGGCTTCCCAGCTGCACGGGAGCTAACAGGAAAGCTAGCCGTAGCCTCAGAGCTGTCTACACCAGCTAGCAGGGTCTGGCTAACTACAGGTGCTACTATTTTAGTTTCATAGTGCAGAGTCGTGCTCCCAGATGGTGACGCCTTGCCTTCAGGGAAATATCTACACTACACTTAACACAAACACCACTACTATTAAAGAGGCAGAGGAATAACTAAACATGAGACACACAGAGCTGGAGAGATGGCGGGAGTAGCTATGATCAATAGTTTGAAAATCTCACAGTACTCAGACATCACCCCACAATCAAAAATTGCAATTTAGGTTAATTGGGTATTCTGAATCAAGCGCCTAGAGATGACTTGTCGTAAATAGGCGCTATATAAATAAATTGAATTGAACTGAATTGAATTCACCATATACGTGATCAGGCAAATTCATCTCATTTGTCTTTGTGTGGCCTTGTAGTGGACCAGGAACCCATCCAGAGTTTACCCCATACCTTGCACTCAATAACAATACTGCTGTATAGGTCACATACAGTGTAGCACATGTCATGTAGAAAATAATTTATTCGTGAAGGTATGATTTTATGTGGCATTTAAGTTGGCTCAACCTGGAAATAACTTTTACTGTGCATCAGATATTAATTAAGTGAAGCAGTAGTTGTTGTTGTTGTTTGTTTGTTTTTTTCAAGATGTAACCTGCTTAATGAAATTAATTTGTTATTGATTCTTGCTATTTCATTGTGCTAAACACTATATATATGTATATATATATATATATATATATACACACACATATATATATTTGTGTGTGTGTGTGTACATACACTGGGCTGGCAACCAGAGGGTCACTGGCTCAATCCCCGGCCGGCACCAATGATGTGGGCGGGGTACTGAACAAGCGCCTCCTTACGTCGACATCCACGGATGAGATGCCCCTGAGCAAGGCACCTGAAACCCCCACCTGCTCCCCGGGCACCACACCATGGCAGTCCACCGCTCTGGGTCCAGCAGCCCAGATGAGTCAAATGCAGAGGCAGAATTTCCCCGCAGGGATGAATGATTTTATATATATATATATATATATATATATATATATATTGATATAGATATAGATATATCAATATATATAGATATATACACAGCATATATATATTTTTTTTTTTTGATCATAAAGTTGGTCATTGCATGTGATTAAGGCCCAGAATCTGTCCCTGGCTTTTGCCATTCGATCTTCCATGAGGTTATTCCAGCCTAATACGATGAGTGATAGTGGGTCTGTATAATGCAGATGGGTTTCCCTGTGTCATTAAGTCATGTGTTTGCTAAAGTGAAATGGTATATTGCTTGACATGAAACATGGCATGTCTTCATTTGTCAGGCTCGTAGAGCTGTGAGACAAACGATGTTCAGAGTGTATGTCTGAGGGCCCTCTGAGACCACAGTTGAGCGGTTGCTCACTGGTGCGTTTCTCATGCTAATGTCATGGTCTCCCAGTCTATCTGTCACCCCATTACGCTAACATCATTATGCACAGGGGCTGTCTCTGTCGTCAAAAAGAACAGAATCATTCCTGTCTCATTTGGAGGCAAATTGTTTGGGGAACATTTCATTTCTTTTTTTTTCTTTTTTCCAGTGGTAATGGCGGGCCAATCATTTCGCAAAGCCACAGGTATGCAGATGAATGAATAGCTATTTGAGCTGTTTGGTGAAAAGAGTTCTTGTATTATTCATGAGAGGGGTGGTCTGTCTGAGAGAAAGAGAGTGTATGTCTGTCAGGAGTCCGTGTGTCTATCAAGCACACATATTCACTCAGATACAGTGAACATGTATTGTGTGAGTATTCCTGCATTATCTGCAGTACAAGTCTGCTTAAAATTTTCAGAAGGCAACAATATCATCAATGTGGTTGATTTTCAATTTTTAATCAAGTTAGCTACTACCATGCACAACCTTCTGAGTATCCTCAAAGTTATTTCAGTCTTCAAGCACCCATTCTCACTGTGATCTTTTCCTTCTCTATATCCTCTACCATTTTTAAATCGCCCAAAGCGTTAAAACCCTTGTCTCATTCTAAACATTGCATTGCATATTTGTTGGTTCAGCAGATTGCTTGTGCTGGTGGGTAAGTCTCCTGCATGGGCACCATCTCTCTGTGCTGGAGCTGTGCAAGCTATGCACCCACCTGCTAATTGAAAAGCTTCCATCATAGCAGCCAACAAAGGAGACATCCCTGGCTCTTGTAATTGCCCTGGTGACAGTGCTTAAGCAAGAAAAAAGAAGAGAAAAAAACCCTTTTTGTGTCATCATTTGCAGAACGTTGTGAATAGGTTAATAAAATAAAATACTTTAATTATAGCTTACTTGCCGTATTGTTAATGATGCCAGTGTGGTTCAATTGAATAATACAGTTTCTACTATTAATTATCTGAAAGCGAACTTGTTTAAATGATATTTTACAACCCCTTGATAAAATTACAGCTAGAGGCAATGTAATGATAGACAGACAAAGGCCATGCACGAATTATCATAAACTATTAGCTTGTTTCCAAAGGGTTTTATGTTAATCTTTTAGCGCTTAAGTACCCTGCAATTAACATATCAGGAGGAGCTGCCTTCCAGCTAGGCTTGCAAATTGAAGTGCTCAGATAAAAAAGCTATTGAGATGAAACCCTGAAAGAGAAGAGGAGCTATCGCACTGAAGTGTGCAGGAATTTTTACTCGTGTGCTGTGTCTGTGCGATAGAGAGACTTTAAGAGCACTGAGACAAAGAATGAGTGAAAAACAGAGCAGGATGCCGTGAGAGTGTCTGTGATCAAGGGTGTATAACAATTCCATTATCTCTCTTGGGTGATGACATGAGATGTCTCTTTCAGGTCCCGTCCCCTTTGTCTGATGCTACACGGTGCGTGAGCTAAAAGCAGAATGAAATGGCTCTCATTGGCTGCAGTGGTGACATCTGATGGAATGTGTTTACATGGCTTGATATGTAAATGCAGTGCAATGAAAAGGCTACGGGCAGATGTAGTACTTAGGTCTTCACAGACTCTGTATGCTTTTATGCCATGCACCATTGTATCCACTGAGCAAGCATCTTGTAAACCATGCATCGCCTATGTTAGGATAACCCACAAAGGAGACCTATGCGTTGGAAGATATGCATGTTTTATAGGATAATTGGCAGCTTTGCTTTGGTCTCTGTTCTTTGTTGTCACCACAGAGCAGCTGACTCCATTTACATTTATGAGAATTAAAAAAAATGTATTTCTGAAATGAAACAGATGAAAGTGATTGTTTTTCGGACTTTCGGTAAATGGATTTCTGTATTTTCATTTAATGATCATACACTTCTGATTTTGTTTCCAGAAATAATTATGAGATAGTTTTTGGCATCTTTTTCTCTTTCCTTTTCTGTAGTTATCCTCACTGCTGAAAGTAATTCACAATCTGTGTGATTAATGCCTTGTTAGATCATTACATGTGGCATTTTGCACATTCCAGTACACATCAGTCCTGACTCAGTGAAACCATATTGCCCATAGAGTGCTCTGATATTTTCCTCCATCACCCAAAGACAGATGACTCCACTGAGGCCTTAATCTCATGTTAAAGATTTGTTGGTCTCTGGAAGTCAGGCCTAGCATTGAGATGCCTGGCTTGATTTATATTTGCTTGCATGGAATGTAAGCCAAATGCACTATCTGCAAAGCAGATGCCACAGCCGTGCCCTTGTATAAGGTCTTATATTTCACCTGAAATGAAACCGCTAAGCAAGGTTGCGTCCTCGAACCTCTTTATTTTATTTTCTCTTTCTTTCTTCCACTTTTATTGACTTTTCCCTCCTCATTCTTTTGTTCAAATTAAAATCTGACAAGAATGTTGTGTTTGCAGTTGCAGCAGAGGAAAGGATTTAATTGTTTTTATAGATATGAGCATATGAAAAAAAACAAAAAACAAAAAAAACAAAACAAAAAGGTTCATAGCCATCCAAAATCCTGATAAACGTTTCCTTTAAAGCCAAATTCTTGTCTGTCAGCCACTGCAATTTATGGGATTGAGATTACAAAGCTACCAATACAATAAATTAAGTTGACAGACAGAATTATGCCCAGTGCTTCCTGCTCTCCCCAGTGACATACACTAACTTAGCACTGCGTGACAATGAGTATGATTTACCACCCGGGCAAGAGTGGAGAAGGGAAAACATTCACCGGCTGAGGCACCCAGGCCTCACTTTGGCCCACTGCCTAGTGAATAAAATCCTGCTTTAATTCGCCAACAAAGGTGCCGCCATTAAACAGCTAAGAATAGGGATAGAAGATCATAAATACTCCCTGATTTATTAGTTAACAACAAAGAGCATAAGCCTTGTTGAGGAGAGGGAGATTGTTTGACAGAATGTTGTCAAGGAGAGAAAAAGACAGGAAAAACACACTCCTTCTCTCATTCTCACTCACAGACACTCTTAGCTAAATCTGACCAAGGATGTCGCCCAGCCCTATCTTCCGCAGCAGCGTAGGAACAGATGTGTCTGCTCTCTTCTCAATGTGTGACAGACAGAAAAGATAAACAGAGAGAAAAGCAGAAGGGAGAGGAAGAGAAGGAGGGAGGGAGGTAAAGAGAGCAGGATCTGGCACGGCACTGGCTAATTTATCTCGCTGAGAGACAGATTAAAGAGAGAGGAGAGTGAAACAAAGTTCCACTGGCTTAATCAGCGGACAGCCTGCTAGCAGAAGACATGATAAATCAGAGCAGGCTCGGTCCAGGAGAAAGCTTTTGCTCTGGGAGGGAATGGGAGACATCCTCAGCCAAACAGCAGTATCTTTTACATGGACTGTTGTGAATAGCAGCTTGTGAACCAGGGTTGTGTGTACTCGCAATCGATCGTCATTGCTATTGTTTGAGCAAACATTGCTGTACAGTAGTCCTCCGCCGTTAACTTGTTACAACTCCTTTATTTTTAGAAGCAGGTGAACAATTCTGCCTGGTAGTGTTGTGTAAACAGGACAAAGGGACATGGAGGACCGCAACTTTCTCCCCCCTGGTTTTTCCACAAAGCCTCGTCTTCTTTCTTTAGTCTTGTGTCTGACAGGGGACTAACCTAAGGGCCTAACCCAGGAACAGGAAAAGGGGCTTAGATATCCCTGTGTCATTAGTTCACTACGAGGTCACCGCTGGGCCACTCAGAGCGTGATTACACCCCTTGATTTATCTGCTTTGGAGCCCAAGCACAGATAAATCTCCATGCTCATCCCCGCCGTGGGATCCTCAGTGTCTGATAAACGGCCCAAGCTGAATAAACAACCTCCAACTTCCCACCCCCACAAACTCCCAACCCGTCATACATTATGAATAATTCATTTAGATTGCGAGCTCTGTTAAACGTGTATAGTTTGTATCATAAATGGCAAAGGTGCTTTCGTGATCTCTATCCAATCCTCTGTGCTTCCATGATGAAATGCTGCAGAGGCAGACGTTGGCGGACATTTTGTTCTGTAGTTGTAAACTTTATTTCCTCGCCCTGGCTGTTGTCCTCCAGCATTTTCACATAAATATACTTTATGCAAATGTGTCATGGGTTACTCCATGCCACAGCTCCTGTGTAGATATTGGCTTGTCTGCGACTTTATGACAGAGTTTAAAATCATTCATTACTGTGACCCCTGCGGTAAATTCGCTCAATGAAAAATTGCCCCAGCTCTCCTGTTCGGTGCGTAGATGTGATCATGAGTGCATTTTAACTTAATTAATTGGCCATTTCTGTTGACAAGAAATTTATGCAGTAATAATTTGCTCGAAATAGATGCAGAGTGCAGGAAATGAGATATCCATCAGGCCGCTTGTGTTCCGCCAGCTGCACCGCGGCTAATATGAAAGTATTTCAGCCTGCACAGACCCTGCTGTTTGCGCAGTCAAGATTATATATACCCACGATCCATTGCCTGCCTCACAGGCGCTCATGGAGGTCTATGATAACAAAGACAATGTGATTTATGGCCTGCTGTGAAAGCAGAACTTGATGAGATTAAACAATTTCATAGCATGAGTGTTTCTCAGAGGGCCCTCTGATTTGTGGCAGCAACACCGACAGTAAATCAGGTTTATATATCTGAAAGCATGCTCAGCAAAGGGGTGCAATTACTGTTTAAGACAGCTACTTTTTATTTAATTTTTATCCCTGGTTTGTCTCTTTTATTCCTGGCCTGTCATGCAGCCACTCACCTTCATAAGTCCTTTTGAAGGAAGGGTTGGAAAAGTCAAGAAGGGGAGGTGAGGAAGACGCTTAGTGGCGTGTGTAGTCTGCTATCACTCCTCCACAGCTTTGACAGAAGCAGCAACAACCAGGGGACAACAACGGCCACCAGCAGAACAACACAGGCATGCACAGAGCAAGGGGAAGCACTCCATTTTTAATGCTTTGTTTGCCTGCTGTTCTGTCCTTGTCTGGGTAAATGGAGTTAGCAGAGTCTAATTAGAGAGCCCGGCTTTGCTCCTTGCCATAAAGATGACATGGTGTAATGATACAGCTTACAGGCCCACAGAGGATTGTGTCTAACGAAAGAGGATCTGGGTCGTTTGCCTGTGACTTATGATAGGTGCAGAAGATGACAGTGCTATCACTGCAACGTAGAGCTGAGTGATGCTGATGTGAGAAACTTCTTTGAAAGGTTGTCAGGGACTGGAAGCAAGCAGAAATAGATGGGGAGCATACTAAACTTTTGTATTTACGGGTCACCATGTAGTATTTTCAAATAGAAATGGAGAATAATTTAAGTCTCAGCTTAATTATTGTAATCGGGGCAATTTTGAATGTTTTCACTGCTTTTGTGTATCTAAAATATGTGTTGTATCACAACACTGCAAGATTTTCCTCATGTGAAAGAGAAAATGAAGGGAAGAAAAAATACATATGTATAGCAACAACCTTTAACAGAGTTCAGGTCAGAGTTGTTTTGATTTAATTAACAGAGGCTGAACTGTATTAACACCGTGCAAGTCTACATCTGAATCAATCAACTAATCAGTTTGTGTTTGTACATGAGTGCAATTGAATGTAGTACAAAGTATGTGGTACCTTGTACGAAGTACATGCGCCTCGGTATTTCATGCATTCGGATAATATGAGAGGGTTGGTGTGTGCGTGAGGGCTTCTCAATGCAAGTTGGTGCACACATGCAAATTTGCATGTTTTGAAGTTGCTGTTAAATGTTCAACGGTTGTTTGTGTGTCTGTGTCCTTGGGTGAAGATGTGAGTTGTGCATCTGTCTGCATCACCCCATATCTTCCCAGAAAACATCAAGAGATCTCATTATTTCAACACATCTCAGGGTTTTTTTTTTTTCCCTTCTCTCTCCGTGTGCCTTGAGTCAAAATTAGTTTTCATTCCCTCTGTGATCTTACTGACTGAAGCCAGCTCAAAGTAAAGAAAATCGCAGTCTTCGTAGCGGGGCTGAGTCAAACACACACTTCACACAGCCGCAGTCTGAGTTAAGCATTGCTAAGTAACCTTCACATTTCACTTGTGTAAAGAGCTAATTTCCTTTAAGTTCACATGTCACTTTTTGTGGCTCTTTTTTGTGGGTCCTCTTCAAATGTCTCTCGGCGTCTAATTGCATAGGAAACATTCTAGACAAGCCCGTGTGACAGGCCTGCTCCAAGAGTCTTCAATTATTTAACATCCTACACTGTAGAAAACAGCCCTGACGTTAGCTACAGCCCCTAATCGGAACAGAAAGCCTCATGATATGTCACACTCTTGAGTTGCTGTGTGTGCGTTTGAGTGCATGCTGTTTGCATTAAACAAGTAAAGAAGCAAATATTTACTTTCATAGCATGCAAATAAGGAAAAACTAAGATGAAATTGATTGTTGTCCTAAGCTGATCAGAACATTTCCATCTTGCTTTCGAGTCTGTTTTAGTAAACAAAACGAAGCTGTATGCTTGTGTGAAAATTTGAAACTATCAGTTAAAATTCGTGCAGTGATGTGTGTAAGACATTCAGTTGATTTAATTAATATACAGCTTTTCTGCTTTGGCTTTTATGAGACTTCAGAATCTGTATAAACAGAAGGGTCAAATTTGACCAAGAAAAGAAAAAAAAAAGCCTCCAGCTAATTGCATTGCCTGTCTGTAATGTAGTCTTTAAATCTCCTACATTTACTCTGGTACGTATTCGCAGGAAAGGTCGAATGACTTTATAAATTTCAACCTAAAAACAAACACTGCCTCATTACCATCTATGAGTCATCGCTATGGATGATTAACGTCCAGCAGCACTCAACCTTTGCCTGCCTGAGGCTTTGCCGTACACAGAAACTGCAGGTTTCTCTGTTGCCGGTTCCCTTCATGTGCCTCGTGCCCCGAGCGAAACATCAGAACAGTTGCTCTTGTGATCAGTGATCATATGATACATTTGCTCAGAACAAGCTCATTGGAGTAGAACTGGTTAATCATTAAACACACGCTCAGGAGTCTTCCTGCTGAGCAAAAAAACTCACCAATGCTCTTCCTCCTGTTGTTATTTAAGACAAAAGAATTCATACTTTTCATGAGTACAAAAGCAAATTAGCTCATTATTTTTTCCTGCCCTAAGCCACATTTTTATATATCACGTATAAAATAGATACATAGAATAGAATAGATGTCATGAATGTACATTCCTTTTGTCAATTATAATCACTGCCTGCAAAATATACATTCAATTTTTTTCCTTCTGTTCCTCTGGCATTATTAGACTTTTGTTATTAGAATTAGAGCACTTCTCATTTTATTTTTACCAACATTTGTTGTAAGATGCCCTGAAGCTTATGCTACTTATCCATTTTTCATTGCTTATTTTTGAAAAGTGTTTGTGTATTGTTTGTAACCCCTAACTTCAGAAGTATTAAACACGATTCATAAAAAGAAGGGAAAAAAATTTCCATCGAGTGAAGAAATAAACGTGTCATGTCAGCATTAAATGTTGACTCAAATAAGTTCACAAGTTGTGTCTCCTCTCTGATCTTTAACATGATCAGAAAGCAGCACCAGTTTATGGATACAAGATGTGAAAAAAAAGTTCCATGCACAGACACAAAAGAAATATTTTGATATAGACCCAAAGAGAAAACATATCAAAAGACATTTTTATACATGTCTTTTGCAAGCGCAAAAAGCAGAGATGGTGTCAAGAGAAAACAAAACAGAAGGCTTGTTTCTTCCAACAATTGCTTTAAGCTACAAAGATCTCCTTGAGTCCCTAGCCTCTCCTCAATGTCAGCAACCCTCCACCCCCGCCCCCCACCCCGCTCTTCATTTCTCTCTTTTCCCCTTTTCCCTCTCTGAGGCAGGACAGGGCCCTCTTTGCACCCTGATAGGTTGCGGGCTGATGCTTAGCAACAACATTCCTGTGCCCTAAGTAGCAGTAAGCCTCTGGCTGAACTCTTTGATGTGGCTGTCAGGCCACATTTATTTCCTTTTAGCACTTTGTCTACTTGTCCAGATGTATAAGGAGATAAAAAGGGCTGGTGTTTACACTGCTCTCCCTCTGTAGCGTGGCTGTAATTAGATTGTATTGCTGGTCAGTCTTAAGGAAGGAGTTGAGGCGAGGCAGGAACTAGCTGTGTCAGGATGAGCTGTGTCGGGGGGGGGACTTCATAGTGGGGCTGTGGAAGAGGAAAACAGCGTGTAAAACATGGTGTAAACTAGTACTAGTTCTAGTACTTTATCTACGTCTACTCTGTCAGCCACCATGATAATCACATCTTGGCAAAATCTTTTTGACTTTATCTGGTGCACAGGTGATGTACTATAATATATCACCTATCAAGGTTTGTAATCTGCAGCTTTAAAACTTTGGAAACTCTGTGGCAGTTTCTTTTGAAAAATGTACATTAGACTTCCCTTTCTCACTTCTCTGTGCCTGAAGATTTTTAAGATCCCCACCGTGGAAGTGGTTGTGTGCCTCATGTAGCTCTCTTTCTGACTTGCCTTTCTTCTCTTTCCAGCCCTCCCCTGTCTTTTTCCTCCTGCTCCCTTCCCTTATGGTGATATGTTGGAAGTAATAATCACTATTGCCTCTGGGTTTATCAGCATTGATTCGCATAACAACACTGAAAAGGAGAAGACAGACAGTACTGGTTGATGTATTATCCAGTATGGGAATCATCTTTCATAATGACATCCAACAGAGCTTCCTCTCCCAACCACCTATCTCTGTCTCTTGCTCTCTTGCCTTTTCACACACATACACACTTTCTTCATTTTTCACTCCCTCCTTCCACTCCCTTCTGTCCACTCTTTATTATCACAGAATCCATGGAGCTCCCCAGCCTGTAAATTCGTGCCACATTATCATAAGCTGTGGTGATATTTCACATTGCACCGAGACAATAATGATGTGAACACTCGGCATATGCCCCAGGCCCAGCAAATTAAAACAATGCTCAGCTTGATGAGCAGACTAATCTAGACAGCAGAGCGACTGAGAGAGAGGAAAAGGGGCAATCCAAGAGAGCCTTAAATTGACAACACAGCAGCACCTCCCTCTGTTCAGTGATGGCACAACACTTGCATGAAGACAGTAAACAAGACAAAAGCTAGAAAGGAAGGAAACATTTGAGAAAAGATTGGAATAAGACATTATTTTTGATTATTAATTTCTTTGAGTGAAACATAAAGCATTGGCGTAATCTTTAGTTGGGTTTCACTCAAAGCAAGTGCAGAAAATTGGTAATTTCATTTGTTACATATACTTTCTCATAAGAATCCTTCCTGCTCTTTGACAGGTCGTTTTTTAAACGTAGAAAATGCAAGCTGATTGTTTTGTGGAAAGGAGTAAAGTGCTTCTCATGGAAAGAACAAGAAGACAAAAACCTTAAATTGTTGAATGAGTTGGGTGTATGATCAGCAGGTATGGAGCGAGGACGTGAAATGTGGGACTCATGCATCTGGGTGGGTGGTAATGCTGCAAACAAGGAGGCTGATGTCTTTGGAGTAGCTCTGTGTAGGATTAAAGTAAGCGCGGCAGTCGCTTTTTGTCACCCCCCCCCCTCGCCCCGAAGTAGTCTTTCCTTGGTGCTGTTAATAATGTGGCAACCTGAAAGATTAATTGTGTGCAAGCAGTAGGGTGAGGGAAGGCTTTTGAAGGCCAAGGAGGTCGGAAGAGACTCAGGCTTGTGATCTTTCAAGCAGGTCATCAGGCAAATGAGGCAAGCTGGGGCGCAATTCTGTGGTGACTCAGAGGAGCATGTAGGTGTATCAGAAAAAGACAACTCCAATTCTTGACTTAATGCCTTCGTTACTCCCTTCAACTCATAATTCTTATCACAGAAACTCTATGCGATTGCTGTGACTGATCTTTTGATGAGGGATGCGTTACCGGCTCACTCTTCTATCTTTTGCAGTTCTTGCTGCTTAACTGAGTTAAACTGGCACCTCCCATTTTTTTCTAATGGGAGGTGGCAGTTCTCACTTAGCACTGTATATTCTCATTTTGGGTTGTTTTACTTCCTGTGTTAGTCACTCCATACAAGTTCATCACACTAGCAGGGAGTGAGCTTTGATGTAACTTAACAGGTTCAAGCCACTCCAGAGGCGAAGAGCAGCAGGTCTGCTGTCAAAACAATATTGCCATCCCAAGCTGTTTCTTTCAAACAAATGGTCCTCTTACACATATGTAGTAAGGTCTCAAAATAAGCTTATTTTGCCATTTTTCTCCCTGTTGTTATATGAGACACATGCTGGCCAGGGCTTAATGCCTTTCAGAGATGCTATCAGAAAGCACATTATGTGATCGTTTTCAATTCACAGTGCTCTCTTTGCCCATGAAGAATATGGTTCCATTTAACCGTGCACACTCTTCCATTTCTCAAGGTTATGCATGGGCATGTAGAGGAACAACAATAAAGGTGGGGGAAAAAATGCAACTCCAAACCATTTCTAATATGTGTTTGTCAGTTGAGTCACTTGCTATGATTAAAGGCCCAATGAATTCCTTCCAGCAGGAAAAGAAAGTATTTCTGCAAAGGCATCAGATATCGCTGTGTCATGATAAACTGCCTCCTTCACTGGCTAAAAGGTTAAGAAGGAAGAGGATGTTTTGGACCTTGAAAGTGCAACAAAAAATAACAGCACAAAAACTCTTGACCTGTTTGTGAATGCTGTGTGGGTTGGAAGCCTCTGGCTTTCCCTTGTCATAAAATGTGACACATTTGTCTTTTGGAGGATTTTTCTCTCAAAAATCATTTCAATTATTGGAAATATGCGTTTGCATCAAGACCATTAACATAAAAAGTTGGGAAAATCAACCTATATCAAAATAAAATGCTCTTTGAAGAGTCAAAAAAGTTGTTCCATTTAAGTAATAGAGTGAAGAGCCATGCAGAAAAAGCATTTTTAACTTTGTAAGTGTACAGGAAGTGTTTAAAAAAGTTCTCTTTCTACACACATCTTTTTCCAGCTGCTCCTACTTTATTTGTCTGTGCAAGTCAATATATAATAGAGGTTTCATTTAAATCTGGAATGATTTAAATCCGGAATGTTCCTTTAAAGCCTGCTCATAGGCTGTGTCTATATTAGTCAATTTCTTTTTTAAAATGGAACCAATCTATATCTGCATTCATGCTTCAGACCCACAACAACCTACATTCACATAACATCACCATTGTGCATACATGTAACAGCGATTAATGCTCACAAATGAAAATAAGCTGAAAAATCAGATGAAAACATTTCCTGTTGCCCACATAGGGAGTGTGCAGTATTATTACATGCAGACTTTGGTTACATAACAACTGATACCAAGAACAACAACGTCATCTGCATTAGCTGTTCCATCTTCATTTTGTTGTTTACACTGTCAATAAGGTGTATATAAGGTGTATATAAGGTGTATCTCTGCATTCATTGCTGGTAATGATCAAATAATAGGCTCCTAGAATCAGATCAGTGACGTAGTAACCCAGAAAAGCAAATCAAGGAGCAAATCAACGCAAGAACTTCACTGTTTCTTTGTCCATCCACATTAGACCACAACTGATAACTAACATAACTAATTAATGTGGACGCCAGGTGGAACTGTGTCAAACATTTATACGTTTTGGGGAGTGACTAATGTGGATGTAACCATAACCATAGACCTCACTAGTAGCTGGAAGAGGTCAGAGCTGGGAGAATAAAACTGAATCAGAATTTAGATCAGTCTGTAACAGTTCATCGCTATAACTGCTGGTTTTATCATCAGAATATTTGTCTTAAAACAACAGCAGTGTCTCCAACATTCTTCGCAACAGTCCAAAAAATATTTATCAGTTCACTGTATTGAAATGCTTGTCATTTTAAAACATGTCAAACCAGTTTTCCTTTTAACATTCTTACATATCTTTTTGTTGGTCTTCTTTGTCCCAGTCACCCAATGAGGCAGGATCTGAGAGTCGCCCACTTCCCTACACTCCTCTACCACGGGGATCCAGAGAGGCCAGAAACCACAAAGGTAATAAAGAAAAGAAATACCTTTTATTTTATTAACATTTTCAGCCAAGAGTTTTGCACTTCTCAAAAAGAAAAAAAAATAGAAGAAAGATTTCATTCCCCATCGAGAACCTTGGTCCATGGATTATGTAGATATGGATCATAACCCAACGGCTGCAAAGAGTGGGAATCTGTTGAACTTGTGACTGAATTGAAGCTATGTTATCTATTCTTATTGATCTCGTCTCATCTGTGTAATTTTTTTTTATTTTATTTATTTATTTTTTTGGTGAAAGGAATGAGTAATCCTTGTAACTCAAATGAATGTATGTGTAGGTGTGTGGGAGCACAGAACGCATAGACAAGATGAAGCATCCTTGATCTGTTGATACAAGACATTGATTGGACCTGATATTGACCCACTGTGCTCAGTTGATGAAATTATTTAGCAATTTCTCAACATCAAACGTTGTACTGTTGGAAGAATGCATCACAGTCATTAAAAAGATACAAAGTTGTGAATTAATTGTGAAGGCCATGTACTACATCTGTAGCACATTTTCATCTGAGATTGGAGAAAACAGCACTGTTGCTCCCTTCCAATTATTTAATGAAAGCATTTTACATCATTTTTCTAAATAAACTTAACTTGGATCCTCACACTTGTCATGATATAAACACTTTGATCATATATGTTGACCAGTATGTGTTTTCGGGCATTGTAGGTTTTTCTGGCCCTTTTAGGAATTAGACTTGCATAAGAAAGTATTAACAAAAGATATTCAGTTGGGTTTCTTTATCAGAAATTAACATCTGTTTTATTTATTTATTTATTTGTTTATTTATTTGTCTTTATTGAAAATCCAGTTTAATGCAGAGTTTGGCCAACTTGCCTTTCATTTGACTATTCTGAGTTCTATAAACAGTAATAAAAAGTACAAACTTAATCTCCTCCTCACTACATACTAGGGTTGCTAATGAAAAACTTATCACCAGAATAATCTTGCCCATGCGAAGTCTTTCAATCATTTCTTTTACTTGAAATATTCTGTAAATGATCAGATATAGTTAATCTATATCTATGTATATGAATGTACAATGACATTCGAAAAATATCCCAGTTTTAATAGCTGAGCTTATTTGCAACAAAAACCTTGTCAATGATCTGCTGTATGAGGGCAGAAAATAAAACAAAACTGAAATAATCGCTCATTCATCATGATCAAGGTAACATGTTCAATTAATCATGATACTGGTTTGAGGTCATATGGCCCGGCTCTACTACATAACTCCTGTTTCTCATGTCTGGGTAATTCATACATGTTTGGGCCAGAAATCAATTCCCCAGAAATGAAAGAAGAAAAAGAAAAACGAACAATCACACAAGGTGACATGCAAGGGTATAATAATGATAGTGCATTTATTATTATCATCTTCAACAAACCTCCTTGTCGGTAATTTAATAATTGAACAATGCTGCTATAGAAACATTAATCCTTCACAGTTTTGCAGAAATAGTTGTCATTTTACCACAGAATCTGAGCTGAATGGATGAGAAAAAAAATATTGAAGTGGCTCAAGTTCAGCTGAATCTTCTGCTCCCTGTTAATCATATATCTGTTATAAATGATTTCTTCTGTTCTAAAAGAACCAAACTACAATGGACTTTTCCAACTAGCTTGTGCTAACATCTTTTTGTTTTTGCTAGATACTAATTTCATTGCTTCTTCATACAGAACATGAAAATCTGCAGTAAAACTCCCGCAAGTAATCAGGGAAGGTTCTTCCAGTATTTTATGGAACGTAGGTCACTGGATGTCTAAACCCGACTTTCTATGTCTGTAAACGATGGTCTGCAGATTCAGAGGCGAAAACTACAGTCAAAGCATTAACAGCTGTTTTTGTTCAGTCTTGATACACAAAAGAAAAAAAAAAAACTTATGGGCATCTTAACAAGGTTATAAACTTGATTATTATTGGAACAGCCTTAAAGTTGGGTTAGTTTCACACTAAGCCAAACATTTCAGGGTTCCTTCAAAAGTAAGTAATGCAAAACACTTTAATGTGCCGACGCTATATAAAATTCACAAATGTAATCACTTTGTCATTATTTCAGTGTTTTGGACCATACCATCTTGTTTTTGTTTTATTTGTTTTATTTTTGTTTTATTTTTATTATTTTGCTTTTAACAATTTTACTTTTAATTTTCACTTTAAGTCATAATAATATCAATTCACAGCACAGGCAGCTTGATTTAGTCCAGTAATTGTGCTGTATTCAACAAAATGTTAAAGTAGCAATGAAACACTAACTAAGAAAAGGTTTACTGACATAAATAATAAGTTAGGCCGTTTTCATTTTCTGCAACCTCCTGCTGGCTATCGGAGCTCTTTCCACCGTGGCTTTGCTTTTGAGACGGGGGGCTACACCCATCAGTTTTAATATGGTCTACACTGAAAAGCTCGCCACCAGTGTGGTAACATGACTTATTAGCAGCTTGCGGCCCCGGTGCTTATGTAGAGTAGAGTAAACTTGCAGCCCCATTTATCGTGCGAAGGACAGATCTATGCCATGAAAGCCAGGACGACTGCAGCTCTCATCCCATGCAGGGATAGAGAGCCTCGTGCTTTGTCAAACCCAGACCTGTTAAAAACAGCCCATTTAAAGGTGAGGGGATCTGACACATGAAATATTTTTTTTCTCTCTGTCTGAGATCTGAGCAACAATGACAGTCTCCATTTGTTATTTTTATGATGCAGCGCTGCAGTCTTAGATAACACAGCCCTCATCTTCGCCCTTCACCTCCACTTCATGTCTTTGCCTGAATGCCCCACCCCCACTCTTTTTTTTTTTACCCACATTTATTTACACTTCTTAAACATAGTTGAGTTTTCTTTATGTGTGGGAGATGGTCACAGTAAGTCCTTATTCAAAGAGAACAAAGCAATGCCAAAACAGCGCTGAAACAGAGAACATTTTTCAGACAGTAAGTCTGCAGTCTTTAGAGAGGTAAATTCAGCGCATAAACAATGGGAGTGAAACAATATGCTGCATAATTTTATGTAATTTCACAGCAAAACTCTTGTTTGAGCATGCATTTTTGTGCATTTCACAGTCCACTCTTTTTTATTGTGTTTGCTGTTATGTTGAGAAACCATATTCAGTACACAAAACATAAAATACAACCCACTTTTCAGTTTGTTTTTGTAGTCCACATTATACACGATGTAATCCTGACGGAAGTTGTTGAAGAAGTTGTCCTTTTAAAATAGGAACAAGGAAGGCCTTATAGTTGTATCCTGACTCCTGCAGTATTAGGCACATCAGCAGCATTTCTAACGTCCTCCAGTTGGCTGCACAGAAAGAACCTCCTTTCCCTCCTTTCAGCGCTCTGTGCCCAACCCCTCCACCATGTCACCTGTGTGGAAGCCCCAGAGCCAGGATGCCAGAGGTAATTACAGCAGCCAGGAGATCCCAGAGAAGGGCAGTGCTGGCAGGTCATTGCCCAAGGAGGGAGGGGTAGAAACCAAGGACAGAGCTCCTGTCTTGGTTGGTGGAGGAATTAACCTGGAGGAGACCAAGTAAAACAAAACAGCAGAGAGAGAAGGGGGAGGGAATTGTGGATAGATGTGTTGTTGTGGTTGTGAAATCGAAACCACAATTTTACAGAACACATCTGACACAAAGATGGACAAAGCTAGTGAGAAAGATCAAAGGGAAAAAAAATAAGAAAATGGATGAAATTTGAACAAAGAAGAAATAAATTTAAGAGAGAACTAGAAAGAAAAGAGTAAAAGAGGGTGGTGGGGGTTCTTGTGTGAGTGTGTGTGTGCTTTAAAGTGTAACACACAGTTGAATGGAGTATACAGTCTGACAGAGAGGCCTGAGGATCCTCCAATACTGTCACCTTGACTCTAACTCTTTGTGCTGCTCCAAATGCCAGCTCAACTCTAAATCTACCTGCCCAAAATGGAGTCCCAGCTTAGCGAACCCTCATGAGAACTAGTCTGCACCATACCAAAGCCTCTGACAAAGAGCATTCTTGTTTCTTACTGTGTCAATTCATTGTTTCAAGCAGGGTGTCTCACTGAAAAAAAAGACATGAAAAAGCAATCACAAGAGCAAATAACAACCCACATGAAGTCAAACAGGGTTAGGGTCTGTTACATTAATGGGTACTCGCTCAGTAACTGGTCTCCTCACTTCACAGACGCTAAAAGTCGTTGAAAGAAGAGGGGATGCTACACAATGGTAAACATCTTTTCCCAATTTTTTGAGATGTGTCATTTCCACCTGCCCTCAAAAAGACTACAGTCATGCCACTGTTAAAATAAACCCTCATTAAGTGCTGCTCAGGTGGAGAACTAGTAGGTGCTCTCACTGTTTCCCCTCCTTTCTTATAAAACAGGCAGTTTTAAACAGGTCGCAGAATTCCTCACACAAAATGGCCTTGACAAAGGGCCACTCCACTGGAATGGCTCTGCTGTCTGTGACTGAGAGAGCAGCAGATCAGCCCTCGGCGTTTATCATTCTTGACCTATCTGCTGCTTTCAACCACACCATACTGCTTCCTGTACTCTCAAACATGGGCATCTCAAGCCCAGCAGTGTCTTGGTTCTATGTTGCTGGGTACATTGGAAAAGGGTCTTCATTTCATCACCTCTCCATAGGAATGCTCAAGGCTCAGTGCTTGAACCACTTCTCTTTGCCATAAACACCACCTGTCTGGGTCATATTATTTGATTCCATGCCTTCTTCAACACTGCTATGCAAATGATACATTACTCTACCTGTCAGTTGCACTGGAGCTTGTCTCTCTGATCTATTTACTCGGATGACCTAAGACTTTAGTTCAGGGTGAACCTGGGTGTCACTTTGCACTCTACAACATACAAAAAATAAGTCCTTACCTGACTCAACGGTGCAACCCAGCTCCTGGTACAGGCCATGGTCATATTGTGCCTCAGTTACTTCAATTCCCTCTTAGCTGGCCTTCCAGCTTTGCAATAAGACCCCTGCAAAAGAACAAGAATGTGATGGCGCATCTGGTCTTTAATCAACACAGAAGGGCCCACCTTCTTTCACTGAGCTTCACCAGCTACCTTTGGCTGCCCGAATAAAACATAACTCGCTGACACTCACCCACAAGTTGCTCTTGGTGGCCGTGCTTGCTCATATGAACTCGGTTGTAAAGGCTTCTTGTGTGTTTCACTTATCGCATCGACTGGCCCTTCCTTCTCATCACAGAAGACAATCTCAGTAGAGTCTCTTCCCCCATTGTGGTTCCTCAATGGTGGAACAAGCTACTTGTGGCTAGAAGAGCAGAGTCATCCCCCTCCATGTTCAAGAAACTCTTGAAAACTCTCCTCTTCCAAGAATACCTTCTGTCGTAAGCTGCACTCTCTCTTTAACTTCTTAAACTGCACTTGAATCACATCCTAGCTGCACTCACCTGAATGCTGATTTAACTCACTTTTTATTTTACTATGTCACTGTGGCTTGTTTGTATTCTTCTGTTGTAAGTCGCTTTGGACAAAAGCATTTGCTAAATGTAATCTAATGTAATGTTATGTAATGAATAAAATATGGGTTTCTGAGACTTGTAAATCATTGCATTATATTTTTTATTTACATTTTACACAGCACTCCAACTTTTTGGAGTGACTATTAAGTGACGGTCTTCAATCTACATGGAATGTTGTTTACAACACCATGCCCAGAAATGTTTGGAAGTTGCCTTCAATGCAACTAAATCTTTATTTTGTAATTTATTGATTTTTATGAAATCCTTTTACTTATGCTTCCTTGGAGCAAAGAGAATTATTTAGTGCTTTAGTGTATTTACAAAATATACGTTAATATCGACTTTGATGCCTTACTCGGTGGTGGCTTTTTCTGTATAAATACTTGGATGGCTCACGTCCATTTTTCACTGAAGGAAGCTGAAATGTGGTCTCAGTTGATCAGAGAACATGTGTCTACTGTCTTTATGTTCAGACAGCTCAGCAGCTTTTCTGCACATAGCTGATACATGGCTTCCTCCTTCTGTAATTCTGCCTCTGGTTACATTTGTGGATGCAGCAGTGAACTGTGTTGAGCAACGCTGGTTTGTCAAGGTACTCCTGATTCCATGTTCTGCTTCTGCAGTGTCATCGAAGGTCTGAAGGTCACCTGCATTCAACAGTGACTTCAAGCCTTTATTACTGTACACTATATTACATCAGAGTCCATCAGACTTTTCTCCCCCCCCAATATTACGCACTGTAGCTGATCTATGATCTATTTATGTGATCTGGTCGTAACTGTACCTCAGAAGTCTGAAGATGGAAAAAAAATGCTTCAGACTTGGTAGATCCATTTGCAAAGAAGAGAATCATTAACTCTGCCAGGCAGAAGTAACTGCTTTTTTAAGGTATCAGATTACCTTTGATTTAGCCATCCCTCAGCATTGACAGTAGGCCACTAAATGAAAGGGCCAACTTTCTACCAGCAGAGGAAACAGACAAGGAAAAAGGAGCTGAAATCTACCCTGTAGTATGACTCAGGGTCATTGCACTTCTTGTTTTTCTGGGCCTGCTTCCAGCTACTTTGTATGTTATATCTTAAACAGTGCGCAACTGCAACTGTTATTAAAATCCCAAGAGGAAAGCAGCCTTCAAAGCACTAAAAAACAACCTCCGTTCTGATGACACCCATGGGGGACCTCACATTTGTTTTGAGCTTGGCTTTCCTTCCATGTCGAGGTGATCTGCACTGAAACTCATGCAAAACCTCCCCGACTCCCACAGCCCCCCCCATCTTAAAAAAAAAAATGAAGCAATGGGAACAGATCCAAGCAAAAAGTAAACTGTTTTACAGTTGCTGCACAACAAATAAACAAACATCTGGAAGCATTCAGAGCAACCCATTAGAAGGGCTCTAGGCTTTGCCAAAAAGGGGTAAATGATGAGGAATGGGCTGTCGAGAGGCTGGTGGAGACAGGGGAGAGGCCAGATGACGGAGCTGTGGGTGCTAAGCACTGCCTTTTAGAGCTCAGCTGGGCTCGGAGAGATCTACACCTGCTGCTATCTCCTCCTCCCCACTTCTTCTGCACCAGACATCTGGATGGGATACATGACTAATGGATGACTAAACTGCTGGTGTTGAAACTTAGCTGCTATGATTATGAAGGAAAAGGTTGTTGGTGTGCCTGATGACTTAATGTTCTTTCAGAACACAGATAGTAAAACAAAAAGTGAATTTGATGGCTTTAAAAGATGTTAATGTGTCAAAGCAGAAATACAGTTCCCCAGGTATACAGTCTCTTCATTGTTGCTGTTGCTTGTATATGAAACAGAGATGAATGTGTTCTTTATAACTGCAACGATTAGGCCTGTGATATTGTTTCACGAGGTCTTGCCTTTTTGGGTTTTCTTTTTTCTCTTATTTTCCTTTTTTTTTTTATTGTTTTTTGTGTAAGTGAGCATGTGCTGCTGGTTAGGGAATTTGTGTTGTGAATTAATTGATTCATTACCTCAGACATCTGTTTCTGTACTCTGTTGTGCGACAGCACGGGGTTGTTTTCCATGCTTACCTTGAGTGATACACCGTCTCTGTTTGATGTCACTCTGTTGCTAGATGAAAACTCTCATCACCTTGCTGACAGTCTTCCCATTCTGGGTTGGACTGTATTGCCGTGTTCCGTGACTATGGAAATGTCCTCTCTGGAGCTTGGTGAGAAAAGACAGAGCACCTTCAACATCTCCCTTTAGACAGTACGTACGTGTTCTGCAAGACGTTTCGTTCAGCCTCGTAATGATTATACCAGCAGGATCTGTCCCCTGATAAACATCACTCTTAAACACAAAGACTCTCACTGGCCCCCTCACAACTAAAATGAGCCATATGGAAATAGCAAAGTGTAAGCTTTTCCTTCTGAATCTCCCAGAGCGTTCCATTGCGGAGCTGCGTTCTGTAAACTTTTGCAGGAAAGGAAACTATAGATGATGTGTGTGCTCAACAACTTTGACAAATGACGGAAGATGAAATATTGTTGCAGAGAATGATATATACAGATTTGCCTGCCAGCAATAAACTGAGTCTCTGCAGCAAACTGTAGTGCATTAATAATGTGAAGACATGGCCTTCTTCCCAGGTAGTGAGTTCATAAAAATGTTTTTCAAGAACTCGTCACTATCTGAAGGTTTTACTTCCTTGCAGTGTTTGCCAGTTGTTTAACTTATGAGGTGTCCAAGTTTAGCATTTAATGACTTTGTGCCTTGTTGACATCTCAGATGATGTCATGTAAATCACAATATAGCCATAAAAGCTTGAAGCTCAAACAAAAACTACAAAGATAGATTTTGCCAAGATACACAGTGGAGCCATACAGGTGCTTTATAAGTAAAAATATTTCTCCTCTTGACTTTTTATGCTTAGTTACATTTTATTGGGAAACATTTGTACTTGTTTTTCTGCTACATTTATTTAACAGCTATCATGGAAATGTAATTTTCTGGTTTTAAATCCATACACAGAATAATCTTAAACTTTACTGAGACAGAAAGAATCCCAAATGCAGCTTCTCTTTTAAAATGCTATTGCTAACCCACGCTAAAAGATTTATTTATTTTTTTAATGTCAATAGATTTCCAAAATGTGAGAACATAAGCAGCAATTAAAAACAATATGAAACTCCACATTTGCAGTGTCTCAAAGTCACTCATTCTTTCATAAATGGATGTAAACAGTAGAAACATCACACCTTTTCGTTTAAATGTCACTTCAGTATAAAAAAAACGATGGGCCTGGTTTTATCTGAAAATACTCCAGTAGTATTTTTCACTTTAGAACTGTTACTAAAGCTCTTTGTGCAGGAATATACAATACTATTGTATATTGTATTGTTATTTTATTGTACAATGCATTTTATTTGACATACATTGTTGTTTATTGTTGTAACGGTTGTTTATTGCTGGAATCTTATTTTCCTGGAAGGAACATTAAAGTCAATAAGGGATCAATAAAGTTCTGTCTAATCTAATCTACATTATACAATACATTTTCCATTGGTCAACACTGATAAAAATAATAACTTTTAAAAAATAAGTAGTTGTTGTTATGCTGTGTTTTATTTATGTGTCCTTGATCTTAGGTAGAAAATAAAATGGGGATAGTAATTGCTAAACCTTCTTTCCATTCTAAATTTTCTGAGTTGAATTTGTACAAAGTAAAGAAGAGCCATAAAATCTGGTCACAGTTCAATCAATCTTTTTTCTTTCTTTTTTTTTTTTTATTGTAGTGCACTTGCTGCCTCTGCATATAACAGCACATCTGAGTGGAATGTACTTCCCTTGTGAAGGACAGGCTTGTCTTTCCTTTATCTGAGTCAGATGATATGATATTATTCCTCCCAGGAGTGGATTGGCTCAGCAACATGAATATCCATTTAAGCCAGCCTATAGAGATGGATGAGGCGAGAGAGAAGAGGCAAACTGGGTCTACAATCCCTCACCGAGGCTTCACATGCAAACACTTTGCTGTTCGCATCCAAACTGATGAGAGCTCATTTTTCGGAGGCGGGCCTGTCCTTGTTATTACGAGCCCACAAAATCACCTCTACGTTTTCTTCTTTGCAAGCAGGCTAGATTAAAATGCCAAGATAACCCGCTCAACTTCCATGACAGGCTTGACTGCCAAAGTCTGACAAGCCAGGTCTAAACTGCTTTGAGAAAGCTGCCTTCCACCAAGTGTCATTATCTCTGCCTTATGGAATGGCACTCCTCTCGCAGTGTGTGAATAATTCTGTTTGTGCAGGGTTTGTGGAAATGTCACTGACGCTATTGTTTTTTTTTTCTCTTACCTTTTGATGTATCTGAAAGAGTCTCTTGAGTGCTTTGAGCTCTTAAACTGATGTTGGGCGAATACAGCAAAAACTTTAAGTGGAGAGATAGGACTGTCAACTTATGAGCTATTCCAGTGTTTGTTAGTTTCTTTACTTCTGGTATAAAGTAAATGTGTTTTTCTCTGTGATAGTCTCCTTTAATAATGATTGTTTCAGTCAAGTTTTTTTTTTTTGTGCTGGTTTGACTGAAACAGTTTCAGTAGTTTTATTATAAATGGCTCAAGTTTTTACTGATTAGAGATTCTCTGTAAGTGAACGATCTGGATTCACTACACAAATTAATCTGATGCTAAATTTTTAAAGAAGAGTCTTTTCTGATGAAACACTTTTCCAGTCAGCTTGGTAAGGCAATAATTCTTTGGCCAGCGCCATTAAAAAAAAAAAAAGAAAAATAGAAAATTTGAGTCATTTTCTCAGTGGAAGGAAAATATAGAGCCTCTTAAATCTTCAAACTGTGACCGTTGCAGACAAACCTTCCTTATTTACGATGATACAAAACCAACTGGACTCACCCGTGAAAACTTCCTTAGTCACAAACAGATGTAAGTTTGTTGGCTGCTTCTCCAAATGTGTCAGACAGCAAGACAAGGACATGAGTTTCTGCCAAGCAGGCCCAGCCCTCTTGGAAAAACATACTGCTGGTGTTCTGGACCTTGGTCTACTTCCCAGTTGTGCTGGTCATTCTCAGGAAAGTAGCAGAACATAAATCATCAAAAGTGGATAGCTCTGCAGCAATCAGCTCCGATTCTTATGCAGCAACATTCACTTTCCACAGTGATTTGTAGTTGTGGTGTGGGACAACTGAGATTCTGCACTTTCATGTTGTACTTTCAGTCAAAAGCTGGTGCAGTTTTCTTTAGTCCTTATGGTTTTCCAAAGGTGGAAGTCCATCATGGTGATTTAAGTTGAGGATTAGCTGCCAGACGGTTTTGGATATTTTTACAACAGGATGGATGTTCGCTCCTCAATGTTTTTCTGTGTCAGTACCCTTTGAAACAAATTGCTAGTTGCACAGCCAGAGTCTGTCCGTGTGAGGGGGTTGCTACTCCTCTCACTGATAAATAGCCACTAACATGCAGGCAGATGCTGGAAAACCTGTCCTTCTAAAGGTGGCAGGATCAGACCAAAGTAGGTCCTGCAGTAAACTTCGCAATGATCTTGTACATCTCACATTTAGGATTGTATCACAGTTCAAGTAAGCAAAATTTGATACCGAACTCGTTAAATCTTTTTATCGTGTTAGTTTACGTTGCATAATGCGCTTAATCAGCAACAAATTATATTTCGATGTAAACTGTGAAGGCTGAAGCTAGGATCTCTGATCATACTAATCATTCAAAATGAAAACATTCCTTCATGCTAGTTAGGCTAATGGATCAAACAAATTTGATTTCAATTCACTGCAGTGGCCCATTTACAATGCAGCTTTGCAGATCAGCTGTGCTTCTTTGCCAAACCATTTTGTAAGATATCATCCCATGTGTGCTCATGTGTGTCATCTATGTGAAATACTTTACACGGATTAATAACAACTGTACATTACTGCATTTATAACATACCATAGGCTTGGCCCGCTGCATAGCCTAGTTGTTAAAGCAGGCAGCCCATGTACAGAGGCTCAGTCCTCATGCAGCGGTCACAGGTTCGACTCCCACCCCGTGACCCTTTGCTGCGTGTCTCCCCCATTCTCTCTGCCCCACATTCCTGTCTCTCCTGACTGTCAATAAAAGGCCACTAGTGCAAAAAAAAAAAAAACATACCATAGGCTTGTTGTCTTCACGTAGACTTTTCATATACACTGTTTTGCAGATATCCATACTATATTCCTTAGTGACGCTATATATTAAACCTCAATCTAAATTTCCAGTTTCAGCCTCCTTCCTGGATGTTCATAAACATAAAAAAATCCATTCACTTACATTACAGATGTAGAGTTGCCAAGACATTCAGCTGCAGTTTGAGCTAACCTCTAATGTTTCTAATAAAGATATAGCATTTAATAAAAGGTATGTCACTGCACCTGTGGCAAGTCTGACTTATTTAGTAATACATGATATTTAGTATTATCATGTATTTATTAGTGAGTACAACGCTACTATGACCCATCGGAATGATGAGCATGACTACAGACGTAATGCTCATGTTGTAACATGCAATTATCTCTTAAAACATAATGAATTCATGATGAATCATGTTACTTTATAACAACTAACCCTAACCCTTCATTTCATTTCAAAACTAATATTGAAAGTAACTGAAACCAGTAATTGAAAGTAGGAAACAAAGATAAGCAGAAATATTGTCACAAAGATAGCAGTGTTGTACATAGTATTAAGACAACACTGTAGATGTAATAATCCATATGTACCTAAGTTGGAAAAGAATGAACTTCTGTAATGAAAATATTAAACCACGACTGCCGACACTTGTTTTTTTTTTTTTTTTGTTTTTTTTTTTTTTTCTCAACCCCTCATATCTAAAAAACACCCGCCCGAACTCCCATCCCCCCCCCTAATCTGGGGGGGC
>JBAMYA010000007.1:9820189-9875305 GCA_037176975.1 Arrhamphus sclerolepis
ATGTTAATTTTATAGCTTTATGAGTTGAAACTTGAACTAAACTTTCACAGAAATATGTGAAATGACCAAAGCCTTTGAGCACTGTTGTGACAGAACATGATATGTTGAAGTGATAAAGCTGCATGATGGAAGACAAAACATCTTGTGTAACAACCCGTCCTCGTTGGAATCTTTCAGTCAAAACTGTCTAATTGCAGACTTGTTTGTAACAGTGGTCTGAAAACAAAGTATTACTTCAGTTAAAGCTCTCACAACAAAGAGTACAAATCATTCACTATTTCAGATATACTTATTTAATCCCAGCAACACAGAATATTGATCTCCCCTCAAGAGTTTGAATGTCCCTGAGCAAAAGGTTTATTGGTTTTTATGTTTCTTTTCTATGTGTGTGTGTAAAGTTTAGCTGTGAATCTTAGCATCTGAGCATCAGACATTTTTTTCTTGTCTGTCTTTCCAAACATATTGATTATTCTGAGAAGAGAAGCTGTGAGTACAGCAGCTGAATTTGAAGTAATTCACTTCCTGTGAGAACAACAAAAATAAAAAGGTTTACTACTGTACTACTCAACATGAGTTTTACGGACAGCTGAGCCAAACTGTCCTATTTTGACCAAATGGTGAAATGACTAAATTCACAACCATGAAATACTGGAAACAGGAGAACCAGGAGAAGTCAGCCTCTGACATGAATCACCGTGATTTCATGGTGAGACACCAGATATGATCATCCAAGTATTGGAATCTACTATTGTTTGTGAAAGATGAAAGTCAATGATGACTGGCAAGCTTGGAGAGGAAGAGTTCCTCCAAAAGAGGAAATTTAACACAAATTACAAATGGCAGTGGCAAGCAGAAAAAAGGAAAAAAGCCAACCCTTGTGCCTTTGTTGTTCTGCTTTAATTCTGTTAATCGCCCCAAGGTAAAGATTAGCTGCTCTTGCCAATTTAATTCAGCTTCAAATGATGTTGCTACAAGGTCACTTCTTCTTTTTTTCATCTCCTACTCTTTCTCTTTATTCCTCCCTCCGTGCCACCCCTCCCCCTCCATCCCACCTAACTCTCCCCTCCATTTCTCTTTCCGTGAGCAGGATTGAGTTGTCATGTAGTTCTAATAGGCAGCAAAGGGAATCATTAGTCCACCTCAGCTCCCTGACTGATGGGCATTTCACTCCAATCATCTGAGTACTGTGCGGCTGTTTGCGTAGAAGGAGAAAGAGTAGGAGTGCCCCCCCAACCACCACCACCACCCTCCCACCTACCTACCTCTCCAACCCCCTCTGCTGCTATTGACGGAGTGTCAGAGCTGAGGGGAGATGTCTTAATCAACTTGGACACACTGGGCATTGATTTGACAAGCTGCTGTAATGACCTCCTTGTCTTCGTAAAGGATCACTGTTTATCTGGGCCGCAACTGATGCGCTGAGCATGCCTCATCGTCATGGAAACTATTATCACAGCTGAAATGGGACGAGGATCAGTCTTTGGGCTCTCGTTTTCTCTCTGTCTCTGTAACATAAGCAAACAGTGTCTCTCCCACACGTGCCCCCGCAGATATTGAGATGTTTGAGGTGGCTTTCATTTGTCTCCTACATGTGCTTGATTGAGATGTTTAACGCTTCCAGTCAAACTTGTCAGGGGTCAAAAGGGAGAATCTATAATTGGTGTCAGCACCTTTTAAATCAATGTTATGGAAATTATTACAGACTAGATGGATTGGGTGACAAGGCTCAATACTCCCATGATGGGTGTTTCATTTACTTGCTTACGAGCTCTTTTGGCAAATTATTTTAAACATTACAGTTCATTGATTTGCTAAATGACCAATAATTACAACTGAAGCTCAGATTCTCAGTGGGAAAATGAAGAAATCAATTACAAATTTTCAATGAATCAAATCTTGTTTTTATACAGTACATGCTCTACTTGGGACAATGCCTGTAAAAGAAAGAGGAAAGATGATATTTGATTTGTTTATGCACAAGCCTGAATTGTGTGGTGCTCTATTCTATTGCAAGCATTATGTCTACAAACACAACCTCTTTCCTTCAGAAAGAAAAAAAAAAAAAAAAAAAAAAGACTACTGAGTTGATTTGCAGTGATCTCAGGTTTAGGATGCTGTCTGCATCTGTCAGGGCAATCAGCAACAGTCAGCCTCCCTTAAATAGCCTGCACAGCAGACGGTAAGTATTATTGGCATTCTGACACCTTCTCGCTGCGACGAAGTGTGTAAAATTGTTAATAAGGGACATGATGGGTCCACTGCATGCTGTCTTGAGAATGGAAAAGCTTGCTCTTGTTGGCAATTATCCAAATAACAGGATGAGGCAACAAAGGACAGGTGATTTAAGTCATTGGTGGAAGGGTGGAGGGGTTTGTTTTGGCACCAAAGGAAGCAAAGAAAAGTCACTGGCGTCACATGGTAAACATTGTCCTTGTGTTTTATATGTCAGTCAAGCTCCTAGGAAAGTGTGCACAGAAACGCTTCTGTTTGTTAAAATTGCCTTAGATACTGTCCATATATGTGGCACTTTAGCACTCAGGGCTATTCTGCATCATATATAATAGTAATCTCAATGATACTTGAACCACTAGGCTAAAGGTTGTCTGTGTGTCAGTTTTAAGTATCGCTGAGAACGAGCTCCTTGTTTACTGAGTTCAACTGTTATTAGTTATATCTATGCCTCCTTCCAAAAGTCTCAATGTGACTCTATGATAAGGCAGCTTGTATTCCTCCCTTTGCAGGTAAGTCATTATTTTTAAAGGCATGGTATCTCCTAGTGGCAGAAGGACCCTTTGATAGCAGAATAAAGTACATAATCGTAAACATTTATGCCAGTATTTCTCACTGCATAATTACATTTTTATGGTTCCTACTCTGATATGGCTTGTTTGTGCTGCCATCACCAGAGAAATGAGACAGGTCCAGAGGTGGCATTTCTCCTTTGCTTTATGGGGAGGGAAGATGCCTGGAGGAAACTCCTGCTCGGTTTTGTTCGGTAAACATACTGCCAAGCTAAATGGCTGATCAATCAATTTCACTGGGATCGATCTGCATCAGTTCTGCTTGCATGCACACACCCAGAGCCACTTTATTGTAAATCAATCATTTTGAAAACATCTCACAGAGGGGCCTGTCCTCCCTAACAAGCCATCAATTCCAGCTGCCTGTGTAGCACCCTTATCAGGCCACAAATCAGCAGCCACACAAACATCTGCTCCATTTCCATCGCTTTCTGTCTCGGCCTCACTCTGTCTTTTACCCCCGCTCTGTCCCCACTGCTTGTCGTGTTTTGATGGTGCGTCTAGCAAGGAGAAGACAGGAGAGGCTGCGAATCTTCACCACACCACTTAAGATAACCCTAGGGTAATAGTGTTTGCACATTTGAGAGAGAAATGAGGACAAATGCCAGGGTGGGTCATACATTCTCCTTCTGAGCTGCTGTTTGACGTTGGAGTGCGAAATTGCACACTTCAGCTGAGGAGCATGGAGGAGGAGGAAGAGGAGGGCAGGGCCCAGAGAAGTATGAGATGTCCACTGATTTCTATCTATGAGGCAGGGGTGAGTAGTTTTCCGAGATGTCGTCCTACCTCATCATAACACCTTGAAATTGGTGCTGCTCATGATGATGTTTGAAGGATTCTCAAGAGATATCACTGTACCCTTGACACAGGAGGCACAGTTTTTAGTTCAACGCATCCACAAGCATATTATTTGAGTCAGAAAATCTATATGTTACCACAAAGATTTTTAAAAATCCTTTAACTTTACCATTTTTATAACATGCCTATTACTGCTTGGACTTTGATTTGACATTTTCTAGCTCTGACATAGCAGGAAGAGGATTATTTTCTCAATAAATCATCTGTGTCTGCAGGCCCCCATCCACATTAAGATGCTAGGTATCCTCATGTGATGCACATTCACAGCACTGACATGACAGCACATTGAGATACCCAGTATGATGTCCTTTGCTCATCTGCTGTCAGTGTCTCCATGGAGATATATGAGCCATGTGGACAGAATACTATTCTCACCCATCACTGTGCATCATGGTTGATTGACAGCCTGACAGGTGAAAGTGATGGAGCAGCTAATAGCATGTCAGCAAACGTAAATCAAGACTAATGCTCTATCCAGTGGAAAGGTGGATTGGTGGTGAGATCTGGACGGCAGGGTCACCAACCACTCAGTAGGATGGGGAATAAAAAAATACAGTTTACATTCATCTGGGATTTCCTCTGATGATAGTCAAGATCACACACAGGTTTTTTTTTTTTTTAATGTTTTCATTTGTGTAGTATGAAGTGGTGAGGTAACAAGCAAATGCACAAACCTAACTTCTGATTTTCTGTTTATAAACTACTGGGTGAATAAATAGTATGTCAATCCCAATTTGTCCATATAATCTTTGACTACTTGCTAAAAACATTTTGGACATTCATGCACAAGCAACTTATATATAAGTTGTTGTTGTTTATGCACTCTTGTCCCACTGATGTGCACACTGATGATACGTAAATAATTTGAGCTCATTGAGGTGAGCTGTTTTCCTACTTCTGCTTGATAAAAGATTTCCACTACTCAACAATGCAAAAAAACAAAAAACAGATAAAGACTAGCAGACATCTCTGTTCTTGACCCTACCATCTGTAAGTAAAAAAAAAAAAAAGCAAAAGAAGGAAAAACATATTTGCATCATTGTAGGTAGAGCATCTTGGCAAGTCACAGTACTATAGTACAGAAAGAAGACAGTGAACCAACATCAAAGCATCACCTTAGCTATGAAGTATGGTGGAGGGAGCATCATGATTTGATCTTGTTTTGCTCAAACAAAACAAACTCAAATCATGAGTCTGGATTTGTTGGGATCTAAGTTCACCCAAAATATCCTACAGGATAATGTCTGGTTGGTTGTCTGGCAAGTGAAGCTTAGTAAAAATTAGATGATCCAGGAGGACAAAACAGTAAATTAACCATAGACTGGCTTCAGAAGAGAAAACTCCATCTTTGGAGTGGCGTTGGAGTTAGAGCCCAGACCTTAACCCCACAGAGATGCTGTGGAATGACTTCAAAAGAGCCTTTCACGCCAGACATCCTAAATATTTGTCTGAGCTGAAGTAGATCTGGGAAGAGAAAAGGTTAGAAATTTCTGCTCAAGTATTACTGTGTGGGTTGAATTCACTGAAAGTGAAATTATCGCTGCCAAAGATCTGACCAGCTAGTAACTCCAACTGTTCACTTATTTTTTTCCTTCCACACAATGAATGCTTAAGGAGTTTGTTCAGTAACAACATGAAAGATTCTGACTGTTTGTAGTCAACTCAAGCACATTATGCTTACATGAATCAAATCACGCTCACTAAGGAAATACATCCATCCGTTATCAGGGATCTCATGGAGCCTATCCCAGCTGTCTTTGGAGAGAAAAGCAGGGGTACACCCTGGACCGGTCACCAGTCCATTGCAGGGCCACATGTAGACAAACCACCATTCACACTCTCCCCTAAGGGTAATTTAGAAACACCAATTACTCTAATGTGCATGTCTTTGGACTGTGGGAGGAAGCTGGAGTACCTGGAGAGAACCCACAGAAGCACAGAGAGAACATGCAAACTCCACACTGAAAGACACCTGTGGGGACTTGAACCCAAAACCTTCTTGCTGTGAGGCAACAGTGTTAACCACCAAGCCACTGTTCTGCCCTATATATTAAAATAAAGCTAAAAGACTAAAATTAAATATCAAGCAGAACCGTTCATCTTATTATATAAAACCAATTCACTGCATTATTTTTACATTATTTTACCTGCATATTCTTTTTGTTTAGCATTTATCAGCGTTTTTTTTTTAAATGACACATTTATGTAATTTAATATGAAACTTTTTCCGTTTCAGTTCTCCATACATATTGTTAATCCTGTACATATCTTTTGCGTTACATTCATAGATGTAAATGTTAAATGTAATCTGGAAGTAATAGTGCATCCTCCTCCTCTCAGGAGGCTTACACTGATAATGAGCTGGGTGGCCACTTGTGTCCTCTGAACAAGACAATGGACACAGAGTCAAATACATAAATAAATTAAAATTTTGATTAGTAAGACCACTGGGTAGTTTTTTTTTTCTTTTTTGTTTGTTTGTTTTTTACTTCACACAAATCCATTTTAGATCCACTTGAGACCAGAGAAAGCAATGCAGTTTCTGATGATATCAGGACTCCCAAAAGTTCTTCCTCAGTTGTTTATCAGTTTTCCCAGTATGGTGAACCCCTCTGCATTATTATTGATCCTGGAAGATCTCAATTCTCTGTGATCTTTCTTTCTTTCTCTTTTTTTTATTTTTATTTTTTACTTAAATATGAGATTTTGTTTTTATTTAAAAGAAAAAACGTTTCTTACTGGATTTTTTTTTTTTTAAAGAAGAGCAGCAATTCAAAGTTTAGAACACAAATACATCCATTTTAATTTGAGAAAATACAAAAAGAAACCATGTACAATTTATGTACAAACTTTTTGTACAAGACAGTATATTTATCAGCAGATTATATTTGACAGAGTCAGGTAGATCAACTCAGCACCATCAAATAATCCATTTATCCATCATATCTAGAACACATCCAAACTAATTAGAATGCTATGTCAGACTCCTGTATGCTGCAAGGACGATAAGCCAACAAATCCAGTCTATGATATGCATGAGCAATATCCTGAAATCTTCCTGAACTGATAGGTAGGCAAAAGAAAAAAAAAAAGCAAATCTTCTTAGCCACGATTGCCGAATGCAATTTTAATGTATTATTAAGACTTGAAACCCACCTCCAATCCCTGTAGGTGATATACAGTATATCTAGTACAAGTCCCTGTGAATAAATTATTATATCCATCCTTTACAGCAAAAAAAAATATAGATTAACAAAAAAAAATCTGCAGCATTCTGCAACAATAACATATGATGTTTCTTTTTTCTTTTTCTTTTTTTTTTTTTGTACTGTCCATTGGAAAACAACACATGTGATGTTACAGGCATGGGCTTCTGTGCATCTTTCAGTCATCCATATCTCCCTGAACTAGTGACCTAGTAACCTGTAACCAAGCACACAGCAGAGATGATATGCGTGGTTTGATGACTGGGACTGGTATCCATACATCCCCAGCATCCCATCTGGCCTTCTGAATGCCACTTTTCGCTTTAGTGGGTCTTACTTTGGGCCCTCCTCTTGACCTTCTGAACTACCTGGCACTGTACTGGCATGGAGGCATTGATGGCTTGGATGTTCCCCATGCCAGCACAAGACACTGCTGTCACAGTGTACAAAAAAAAAAAAACAACTAGACAAAAAACTCAGACTCGTGAGCCCGAGTCTCTGAATGACTGAAGGATGCTTGCAGAACTAAATGCTTCATGGCACTTCAAAACAGCACTCAAAAAACTTTGGAGGTATACAAAAACCTAAAACTGACAGACATTTAAAAAGGTGTTATAGGAAGGAGAGACATCTCAGTCCAGTGTTGTGAATAATGCCAGCATGAAAGAGTTACATAATGAGTATCCACGTAGAAAAAAAGCAGTAATCAAGTATAATTAAAAGAAATGGTGCATTACTTTGTATCTTTAGCTAGTTTGCAGCATGTACCGTTTAATTTATGACCAATGCTGTGTTTAAGTGCCTGATAAATACACTGTAAACAAATAAGAAGCAGTTGTGACAGAGTGTGACAGATAATGACAAGATGACAAAATGGAATGTAAACCCTGTAACAACACAAAGTAACAAAGACTCTCTTTTGATAATTGCTGAATTGGTGCTACCTTCTATCTTTGGGGATGCCTGTTAAACCACATCTGACTATTATCTGTGTCACATATGGCTCTTGAACAGTCTCCCCATATGTAGAAGCATCTGAGCGCTTTCATTTTCAGGATAAACATTTGTCTTCTTTTTTTTTTTTTCAACATAACAATCAGTTTGTCGATTACGTGTATGATGACTCATCGTCGTTACCAAATATTAATAATTCCTTATCATTCAGGCTAGCAAGTATGCCGAAAAACAACCCAATTATACAAACATTTCACTCACATATCGTCTGAAAAGAAATCTATTCGCTACAATGTGACAAAGATGTAATCACAGTTCAAAACTTCACTTCAGGACAATGCGTATGAAGCTTCAGTATAGTTGCACCACACCCAATAGACGGACATTGAAGATCAGATCATTTTGTTTGAGAAAGAAATGTGGTCTATATCATGGGTTAAGTTTACACAAACATATTCAGCACAATATCATTTTTTCCATGTTCCAAAATCATCATCTATTTTAGAATGACTTTTTACTTTACAGTCTAAGGGGAGGTTCTCTGCAATGAATACCATACCTCCCTGTCATATTGAATGATATCTTTTCTCTTCTGTTTTTTTTTTTTTGTTTGTTTTTTTCTTTTGTGAACAACACCAACACAGTGTGGTGTTAGTGTACACGAAACCTTCTTCCACACCTGGGACCTAATTTAGGTCAAACACATCTAATGAAGGTCATTCAAGTCTTGCCTGCACACGGTGGAAGTGACTTCATATTCCTTGGGTCATTATGACCACTCTGATTTGCCCTCCACTTAAATACATTTAACCAATAACCCCAAACGCATCATTCCTCTACACCTACCCTCCCAAATAGATGATCTCAGCTAGGGTTGCTTAGCAGTCTACACATTATTTAGTAGACACTGTTAACTGTGCAACTAGAGGAGGCTTCAGATGAGCCCAAATTGACTTCTACAAGCACTCAACAGAGCTGAGCTGCCAGGCCAAAGACAGGAGCTTCACAATGCAAGCTAGCGCGAGCTTTAGTAGCTCTAGAGTGATGGACATTAATTTAAAGGGTTTAGGGAATAAAAAAATAATAATTTGTTTAAATACAATGGGAAATAAAGAGTGACATATTCAAACAAATCATTTGTTATGCAGCTGTAATTAAAGATACAGAGTTTATATCTCATAAAGTACTTTCCTTTCATTTTTTTTGACTAGAAAAATAAGTACAAATTGGTTATGTTTATGGCTATAAAATAATGTTTACACATATAAATCCAAATACACATTTGTATGAAGTTTACTTGATCACCCTTAAGAGCTAGATTTGGATCTACACGTGCCACAACATGCACAAAACACGCTCGCATGTTGGGACACGCTTGCATAAAGAACACGTACAGTGTCTGCACACTGTCCTTGATAGCAATCTGTGGCATTGTCACGTTACTGCCAACTATGTTTGAGCACTTCCTCATGTTAGAAGAGCGAATGCAGCAGCTTGACTCCTGACAGTTTTGAGGCGTGTGACATCTGGATTGGCAACAGAGAACATCCAAGCTCTTCACTGCCTCTGTGCCGAACCTGTGCCAGGCAGCTACTTTGATCAAAGGAGGACCCATTTATGCCCACTTTAAGCAATATGTGGCATTTTCTTCTCCAGACATGAACTAACTGTAAAAAAAAAAAAAAAATCCTGAAAATGCAACACTTTACTTCGTGATCCCGATTGTGCCGCACATATTCAAGGCGGGCACGCAGCTGCTGTTCGTCTTCATTTTGCTCAAACATAGTTGGGGATTATGGTTACATTTTAATGCAATGCAATTTTTAGTAGATCCAAATCCTTTAAACTTGACTACAATTAGTTTTCTACTACGACTCTTTTTAGAGCTAAGATCCTGCATGCTGCTCCCTCCAAACTGCACTTTTACATCAAAACTAATGAGGAAGGGTGGTTGACGGTGAAAAGCGCAACACCACAGAAACAAGTGGCTGAATTGCACACACTTGCACACAAAGCGTGTGCATAAACACTCCTGAATGCATGAAGGACTCGACGTTTTTTTTTCTTCATCCTTCCATTGTATCCAGGCTAGTCAACCACACTGTAAGTGTTACAAAGGGGGGGTCAGGCACATGTCATGCGAGCTTGAAACTGATTCACAGCCTTAGTATCTGACAGATAGGCAAAAGAAATGTAAGCACAGACTTCTCCTTCAGCCGCCGTACACCCACACTGCACCATTCTCTGGGTTTTTAGATTAGCAAGGCGATTTCTTTCTGCAGGGTAGGGATGCTCTCAGTCAACTTGACATGTCAAGGTGAAGTAGCAAACCTTAAGCAATAAGATGGAGTATAACAAACCAAGACCAGGATTAGTATGCCTCTGAAACCAAACAACTATTTCTTCCTTCATTCTTTCCTTCCTTCTGGCCGTCATTTCATCAGAGACATTTTTACTGGGAGGGAGGGGGGGGTGCACCTTTCCAGTTGCTCTGTCAACAGAAACCTGTCCAGTTTTAGTGCAAATAGAACACAAGCAGGCAGGTGATGTGATGTCAGTGAACCAGCTGGTTTGATGTGATGCATCTGGGTAAATCTTTGGGAGATGATATGATCAGTTTGTTGCTGCAACCCTCATCCTCCACACACCAGTCGCCAGTCCATAGAGTCTGGTAACGTGAAGAAGTGAACTATTGCAAAGAATAACAGGAAGTACTCTTTTTTTTTTTTTTCTCCAACTCTTAAAATAATTTTAAAAAGTGCTAAGGGGGAGGGGGCTGTACAATCCTTATTTGATTGTCATTATGTACATCTCAATGGATACATTGATAAATTAAACAATGTCCGAAGCATGGAAGTAATATTAAAGATATGCACATGGGAGGTCCCTTCCAGCCTGGGATTCTGTCCAACCTTAGATTAGAAGAATGAGTGAAGAGAAATATGTCAGTCTTTAACACCCTCAATGGTATCATCATCACGTCTCCACTGATCTCTGCCCATCTCTTTAGGAAGAGCGTATAGATGTCTGGTGAGTCAGCAAGAAAAGCCGGGGTTCAGCATTCATCTTCGACTTCTCTGATTGGTGGAATCAGGCTACTGGTGGACTTGTATTGGTTGACTTGGTTGGCCATGTGAGTGCTCATGGGCTTGATCTGAATGTTCCTTGGGTAGGCATTTTCTGGTTCATCTGTAAACCATTTCTTTTCTAAAAGGAAGATAGGAAGAAAACAAGGTGTTAGCTTGGAAAGTGTGCATCACTGAGTTATTTACAACCATACTGTCTTGGTTTAAGTGAGACTAATATTTGCACATCAGTTTTGAGATAAGCATCAAACTATGACATCCACTTTAGTTTTTGGTATATTTAAATCTGAAGTCAATATAGGATGGTACTGTTCATTTCAAATACAAATAGCCTATGTACATGTCATTTTAAGTTATTTTAATTTTGAATAAGTGCAAGGTCAGTTCACACAAAGTGCAAAAGTAAAGAAAAACTTAACAATTTCCAACCAAAAAAAATGTCTTTATGAAGGTGAAGGCCTTTTAGCATGTTCAGTTGAGCAGCCAAGCTGAAGATGTAGTAGGAATGCATGCAAATTCAGTGCAAAGGTGCAAGCATGTTGTACCAAGTGTCTGTAGGGGAGTGCGAAGTCTAGTGAATCTGAGATCTGAGCTGAAAAGTGGGGCCCTATTAAGGGTCTGCTGGTTCCATACTGACCCAATGTAATCTCCCACTTTGGTTTACTTCTGCAGTTGGTCCAAGTGGGATTCATATAAAACCCATTTTGAACTCATACCTTCCATTACCAATCTACCTGAGTAAAACCGCTGCAGGTGATTCACATGGGGCCAAGACGAACCTGCGGACACCCCCATATGGCCCCATTTTTCAGCACATATTTATCTCATATGGGCTCCACATACAAATACTGGCTGGGCGAGTCAAGATTAAAAGGGGGAGAAAAAGGTAGAAGAAGTCCTTAAAGATATATAGTGTGTGTGTGTATGTATGTATGTATCTATCCATCTATCTATGTATATATAAATACACATATATGTGTATATATATATATATATATATATATAAATGTGTACATATATAAATATGACGTCAACCAACCGTCAAGTAAAACCAGTTAGGAAAAGGAAACGTATGCCGAAGCAAGTTTGGAGAAGACTCAATACATTAGAAAGGCCTTCAGTGCTGTTATTTGCTCTTTTTTCAATAAAAAAAAAACTCTGAAAATACATCTGAACTCTTCAGGAGCCGCCATTATTAATCTAATAAATAAGACAATAAATTGACACAGAAATTCTCGATAAGCAGGAATATTTTAGATATATTAAAAAATTTTCTTACACAACTGGTGCTGTGAGAAGTACATCATGATAAACAACTGGTGCAACAGGCCAACAGTGGAGACGAAATTGTAGGTGGGACCTGATCTTGTTTGCTTAAAGAACATGTACAGTGTCCTTGATAGTATCTTGTTTGGTCATTTCCTTCGTTTAACGAACAGAAGTACAAAGAAAATACTTTTGTTTTTCAATGTACTTGGAAAATTGCAACATCTAGTTTGATGCCATGTTCACATTCAAGAGCTACTGAAAAAAAGCAAAGAAACACAGAAAGCTTAATATAATATACATGTAACCCTTTTAATTAGCAGATTAATTGGTGACCAGAGAGGGTGTCAGAATTGTGTTTAAATAGCATCCACCATAAATCTCGCCTTCCTGGCAGGGATGGATGTTTCCTCACCGCTGTGGGCCAGACTCCATCAGAGAACCATCGATCAGCTAAATAAAATCATGTGATTTCTTTAGGTGAAATTGCAAAATACTTTATTTTACTGTCTACAGAGCAATATAATGTGAAAAGATAATGAGGAATGTTGCCACATGGACTTGGGAGTGCCTTGGGGAAACCGTTCCCCCTCCACATAGCCTGCTGCTGCATCCAGAAATGTAAGATGAAACTGTTTTCACAGGAAGGAAGCCATGTATCAAATCTGCTGAGAAAAGCAGCTGAGTTCTCTGAACACAAGCTCATCACTGACTCAGACAGAAAGAGAGTGGACATATGTCCATGTTTCCCCCTGCTTTTGGGAAAAACGGATGTCTAGCTCGTCGTTCCATTGATGAAAAGACAATCTAGGCTGTCCTCACTGAAAATTGTGAAAGACAGCATCTGTGATGATGTGGGGATTCCATATGTGTGAAGGTAACACTGATACAGTATATTGAATAAAAGCTGCATTGCATCTGAAGTGCCTCCCTCCAGATTGTTAATAGTTATTTCAGCAGGAAAGCTCTGGACCTCACTGTACATAACTTTAACAGAGTGCCTTCATAGATGCAGGGTTTGCACGCTTGAATGGTCCGTCTGCAGTTCAGATCAGATCCTCTTCTTAAAAATGTTATATAAATAATCCAACAATGGAGCCCACAGGCAGTTGAGCAGTAACTGCACATGCGATAGCTGCAAAGCTGCAACAATTAGTATTCTCAGGACCCAAACGATTGGAATGACGATGATAAGAATGAACGATGTAGTACAAAGGTAAACATGCTTCTCTCTGCTTTATTGTATAGCACCAAACTTTCATTTTCACAACTTTCATAAATCTAAGCAGACACTGAAAATAATTCTTCTGTCTGTTTTTGATATAGGGTTAAATGAACTTAGATGATTGGATGATTTTTCTATATTGCTCAGAGAAAACAAACAAATATTTTTAACTCAACATGTATTTTCTTGTCCATACGACTGCACCTATTTCACAGAATATCATGATAGTTTTGCATTTATTTTTTGTCCAACACACTCATCAGAAAGTCAGGTTTGTTTTTTCATTAATGCCAACTGTTCAAAGAGAGAACGCGTGTAGAAAATATCCTATCCATCCACGACCACAACTGTGTTCTTGATATACTGATATGAATTTTGGTGCGATGACAAGTGTTCTGATAACTGTGAGGACTTAACTGATATACCTCACATAAATGGCTGTCTTTTTCTCATCTAAATGGTCAACCCATGGTCTCCCTGTTACTTTCACAAGCAACAGAAACAGAAAGGTGACTAGTGTCTGTGTAACTGAATACCGACACTTTAACAGACTGATGAAACCATTAATGTAATGTATGTCTTGTCTGAATCGGGGCTTAAGACTGATTTGTGGGTCCTCTCGTAGTAATCAGGCCATCCAACACAGTCTCAACAATAAAATCACCTCTTCATTTATCTGACCAACCAAGGTTGTGAGAAACCTGGGTGTCGTTATTGATGACCAGTTGTCCTTCTCTGCACATGTTCTGTCTCTCGGTCATGCGGCTTTGTGCTTTACAATGTAAAAACAATCAAGGCTGTATGTGACTCAAATGCCACCCAGGTCTTCTGACATCCGCAGGGTTTTCACGAGGGGCCTGTCTGGTATTACTAGGAGAGTGAATTTAAGATCTACCATCTACCTAAGCCTAGTCATAGAAGCCTAGGTTTCTTTTTCACGTCACGTCCCTCACGGATGTCATGTTCTAGCAACACACGTGAAATTGTCAGTCCAGACTTTTCATTTGCGGTTCCACAATGGTAGAACCAAGTTGCTGATTCTGGGTCAGAGACGGGGCATTCCTCGTCCTTCAGTAATTTTATTGTTCTGGCCAGTTGCAGTGCATGCTTTTCAAACCTGATCAAGAAAAAGAAAACTAATGCACTGCTATTTATCTCAGATGTAGCTTCAGAGAACATACCTTTTGCAGTTTGGCTGATTTGGTTCTTGAGGTCACTACATGCAATATAAATCATATTCTAAGCAATCTCAATCATTTCATAGTTAGCTCTTAATACATCACTGGTCGCAGGAGAGTAGGGAGGAGAAGTGAAAGTGTTTAGGTAGGCTCTACGAGCACCCTCTTAAGGTGTACGCTTGCCATCAGAAGTTAGTAAACTCTCCGAGCACTTTAGGGGCATCTGCAATGCCATTCAAGATGTCACTTGCTTTTGGTTGAAGTTGTAATGTCCAATTTTAACTTTGCTATGTGAGCAAGCTGTGTCTGTGTGTGGGGCACATGCAGTGTTGCATGTGTGGAGATTAATTTGTCCAGGCTTGTGTGTATGTGTGTGTGTCTGTGTGCGTGTGTGTGTGTGTGTGTGTGTCAGCAAGCTTGAGGCTCCCGGTTTGTGTGTTAGAGAACAGGCATTTGATGTGCAGAATTGTGCCTGAGGTGAAGCAAGATGTCTGCCATCTCTCTCCAGTCTGCTGTCGATAGGGTGAACTTAGTAATGCCGCCTCTAACCACCATATCAGGAGGAAACTTACAGACTCGTATTCCCCTTCAATTTGAACTTTAGATTGGTCACATCTCCCACTTTTTTTGGTGTGACCAATGGCGCTGGGCTGGACACACTTTCTTAAAGTTTTGTGGAAAAGTAAGCAACTTGACTGCATCTGGGGATTTCAATGAGTCTGACCTACATGTGAGTTATGATGTAGATTCGTAAAGTTGGAAAACATGTTGCCAAAATGGACTTTATACATGCTCTAGCAACCTACTACACTCAATAGCAGCATAAGTCTGACACCTAAAAGTCAGTTACAGTCATCTGATAGCATTCAACAAGAGGGAAGATGTGCAAACACACAGACCTCTCACACAATGCAAACCATCTCAAGTTCAAATGAATCATAAAAAGGCGTGATATATAATGGGAAGAAAAAAATGTGAAAAAAAAAAATACTTTTTTTTTGCTTGCAGGAAGAGGAAACTCGGATCATACAGTAATAACTGAGGTAAATGCACAAAGAAAGGAGAGGGTTTCGTCTCGTTGTCATGCAGTGCAGAGATGAGCCTGATCATGGCAGGAAAGGCAGGAGCAGCAGACATTTTTGCTTTTCAGATGAAAGCAAAACTTAAAATTGAGGCATGGTTTACTGAGCATCTGAAGAGCATAATAAATAAAACAAACTCCCCTCATCATAACAATATCCACAGAGGACATAGTTATGATCAGACCCCAGGTAAAGGTTGCTAAGTCATGCAGAATCGTTAACTTGCATACCTTGGCCCATTCTATTCATCCTTGTTGCACTTCAAAAAGAGAGGTAAGTAATCTACTGTAAGTGAGTAGTATTTACAGTCAAAACACAACTGACAGATGACTACCAGTCTACTTAAAGCTCAAATATATTATTACTACAGTATTTCAGCAGTATAATACATCTCATTTTCAAGATGTATTGAGAGCTTATTGCTATTATATACCAGTGCTTTAGTATAATCGTAACAAATCTGCATGCTCTTAGAATATGTCACGATTTCAAAATCATTTCAGCTTCTGAAATTGAAAATAATTTCAAAGTTTTTTTTCGGGGGGAGAGAATAAGGAATATATATAATATGAAAGTCAAAATATTTCACCAAATTTCAAAAAATCTTATAACTGTATAACAAACAGAACAGAAAATGAGAGCCTGCTTAACATGGACATGCAAAAAAAAAAGAAAAAAGAAAAAGCAGAACAGATGCACAATTAAAAAAAACAATGACGGATGATTTTATGGGCGGCAATGTAATAAAAGCCAAACTTGCGTTATTAGCAATACCAGAAGTTAGTAAATCACAATAGATTACATCCATGATCAAGCCACTGATCATGTGCACAAATATCCAACAAACTACAGTTACTTAACCCACAAACACTACAAAGTAGACACAAAACAACTACATATTAAGACAGAAACAACAAACCAAACAACATACTGAATGTGTGCTGTGGTTGAGTTCCTACACTCAGCTCGTTTCCAACCACAATTGTTGTGCCATCCAAACAAGTGGTTTCAATGTTTGCAATGTCAAGAACTTAATTCATAAAAAACAGGTCTCAGCAGTATGATAAACAAGCTCAGCTTTCGAAAATTGAATTTATCGATTTGCTAATGTCGTGTTATGATCGCTGTGATTTGAGCGTAAAAACCACATGCAGATGATTACTGAAAAAAAGAAAAGAAAAAAAAATAGTGGCTATGGACACGGCAAAAAAAAAAACACACAATACACAGCATTCATCAGTGCATGTGTCATCACAGTATGCACACAAACACACACACCTTTACAATACAGGTAACATAAAATAAACTACACATGCAGACTGAAACCAGATAGGACATGTGAGTGTGCTTACTTCTGTTTGTCGCGGGCCTCCCTTGTCTTACTGCTGCGGTTCTGCCGGTTAGAGGGGGGGACGGAGTGCACAGAGGAGCTCTTTTTGCTGGAGGAATGGGAGGAGTGGGAAGAGTGGGATAAGCTTGTCCTCGACTGACCAGCATTGTGGTCGAACTGCATGAGGCAGAAGATTAGGTCTGTGGGCACCAGCTCAAACTCGTACGGGGGGTTCGTGATCACATATCTAGCCAGAAAAAAAAATAAAAAAGTAGAAAGAATTAAACTTTTGATACATGAATCATTTTACTGCATCAAATTATTTGACAGTGAGCAAAAACTGAAACGATACCGTTTTGTGCATTGGCTTGGTGTACTGAGATGAGCATCTCGTAATCTGTAGATTCCAAAACACAACATGTTGTATGTCTTCAGTGCTTTACAGAATAAATCCCCGTAGCAGCCACCATCCTGATGAACAATAGAAAAGAGGCACCATCGGTGTGTTAGGTCATCCTGATGATCTCACTTATTGGCAGTAAAAGTAAGTCTCTGTAAAGTTTGAGTATAAATTCATGTGTTCCGTAAGACTCTGCATCCGCTTTTGTTTTCAAGTGAATGGAAAATGTTGGCAAAGCAGACTGCAGCAACGAGCAATGTTTTCAAATTGTGTCATAATTCATCTTGAGGGAAAAAAAATATACTCTATTGAATTTCTGCAAAATGATGACAAAAATCTGTGAAAACCAGGCTGGAACCAAATCAACTTGATGTTTCTTTGGTGGTTTTCATTGTTTTCTTCACTCTGTTCTCCACCCACTAAGGCCTGCTTTTCGTGATCCCTGTTCTTCACATTGGATTTAAAAGCCAGATGAGCAGAGGCGGCCAGATGTGTGCTGCTGGGTAATGTCAAAATGTGTCATTTCCACTCAACTACTTACCCCCAAGTCAGCAAATGGCCCGTCGTAGAGGGCTAGTTGGGCGACGCGACACCTGTCTCTGTTGGCCAGTGTCTGTGGTGTGCTGTAGCCTCCTCTGAGAGCATTTTCCTCAGCCAACAGAGCCTCCAGCTCTGGCGTGGCTCCCCCTGTGACTAGTGTTCTGATCAGAGTGAGGATGTTGTCATTGAAGTATGTCTGTGGAAAAGGCACAAGGGAATCTCTGTGAGAAGACGCCCTTAGACTTATGAGCAGAGGTGGCAGATGTGGGGGGGGGGGACTGTTATGTCAACTCTCAAATTATTTCTGCACATAGAACTGACCTGCACATGAGAGGCTAAACTGGGAGATTATATACTATCTGTCATGAACCTCAATCCTACAATTGCACCATTTTGAACAAAGCAATGTTTGGTTCATCACATTAGTCAAAAGGAAAAGTGATCGCAATCTCTCACGTGCGTCTTCACGTGTCCTTGTGTTCACTTGCGCATGCAAATAAGAAAGTACATGATATGTGCCTGCAAAGACCAAATGTATTTAGGAGACAGCAATGAAATTTAACACATGAACGTAACATATACAATAATAATGGCAATGAGAAAACATCCAAATACATGGAAGACATCAACATTCTTCAAACAGACAGAAACAGAAACATGACAAGTCAGAAATCAAAAGAAGATGAGCAAAGGCAAAACAAACAACAAGGGCGAGTCCATGATGAAGTGGCTGCGTGTTGTTATTGCTCCACTTGTTTCACATTTTTATATGATTTAATATGATTTTCACACAAAAAACAGTTATGTAGGTAGTGACTCATGTCACATCTGGCCCAGGACATCTCCAAGCGCGGTTTGAATGATCAGATCTCGAGGCTTCCTCAAATGTATCCTGGTTGCGTACTTAAGCCTGTTAATGCCAGGTTTAAAGAGGAGGCAAGACTGTTCTCTCTAAAATCCCACTTTCTTCTAATTAGAGCATTTCTGCAGGTGTTGCAGAAGGCCAGCCCCCAGTGGCAATGAGCACCTACTCATCTTCCTGCAGGTGGGGAGGTTTCATAAGAGAAATGTAAACCTACTTGGTAGACATTTCTCATGCTTAATTTATGAAGAGGTCTTCCTAAATCAACTTTTAGTTGCTCTAACCCAAAACTCATCTGGAGTATGATGATGAGCAGCAGCAACAACAGTTACATTTGGACTTTATTCTGCTCACCATGTGCCTATTGTGTGACATAATGACATCTTTAGTCATTCAACCACATGCTAAACACACATTTATTGTGTAATGTTAAAAGGTGAGTACATGGAATGGAACATAGTTGCTGTCAGGCATCGCTATGGTGTTTTGGCTTGATAGTCTATACTACAGTTCAGAAACAACTGTGTAGTATTTCCCTGCACTTTCTATGGCTGATGTATGCTGAGTATTATCAAATGACTGCCATATGGCCTTGTATGGTTGCTTATCCATGTTTGAGGTTTTAGTTGTAACAAATTGCATTAGAAAGCTTCAAAAAAACATATATTTTTCAGTTGGTGAATGAATTGCTCTGAGAAATAAACACTGAGCACATTATTAAGTTTACCAGTGATACTTTGATGATCATTGTCTTTGTCTTATCATGGAATTTAATAAAATAATAGCACTTTAAGCACTTTTCTTTTCCTCTATGGACACTGCTCAACACACTGTACAATGTCTGTTTTCCCTTCAGTGAAAATGATTTGACTGCTCTCTGTGGGTGTGAGGTTGTATTGTCCTTCAAGCTGATCAGGACCTGCTGTTTTCTGCATGTGCAGACAGCCAAAGTCAGTCGGCAGCAGGGCCGGAGTGGCAGCTCCACTCTCTGGGCCCCTGACAGGCCTGCAGAGCCTCATGATGGATGAGCAGTGTCCATTAGCTGGCTTCACCTCTGACCAGTGCCAGACTACAGCTGACGCCTGCTGTCCTCCCTCCTCAGCTCGGCTCTGCATGCCCCTCTAACCCCTTATTCACCAAGAGGACTGAAAGAATTAAACCATCACTGCACCAAATGGGGGGAAAAAAAGAAGAGGAGTCAGGGGAGAAGAAAATTTATAGCAGGATCTTTTTTTTTCTCTCCCATCTCTCAAGTGAAGTGTTGACATTGCTGAAAGATTAAAAAGCTTTTCTTTGGCCTGTTATAGTCTAGCTTTTGCTATCGCCGTTAAGCTAACCTTCAACACTTATTTTCTTTAAAGATCTAATAAGGCGCTTGAAAGTCAAATCCATAATACTTAAGATGAGGCGTGATACCGACAGTTTCCCTTTTGATGTCAGTGGAGTTGGCAGGCATATTTGATCAATGTACTCTGCCATTTCATTTACCAACCTCTGCCTACTTGAAATGCCAAAACAGTGCATCTACTGAAACATAACGCTACATGACCCAAATAAATTTTCTTTACTCAAGCTGGAAAGTCTCTAATATTTATGACATCATCTACTCTTTAGATATCGTCTGAAAATAATTGGGGTTTTTTTCAAGTAATTTGAACTTTGTAATGTAATATAAAACTCCATAACTATTAAGTAATAACAAAAAAAACTAAACAAAGTAATTTCAAAGAAAATGCTTAAAGAAATTTTCCACAAATTCTGAAATTTCTGTTTGTCAGTCTGACTCACTTCACTTTAAAATTGCTAACCCAGAGCCACATGAAAATGAGACTTTTAAAATATACAGTAAAATGATTGATTTTTTTTTTTTTTCTTTTTCTTCAGCATGGTGAGTTTATGGTCTGTCTGGGAACTCACCGCACTCATCAGGGAGTCAAGTACACTGACAGCAAAGGCAGTGCCGCAGGCGAAGGGCTGAGTGAGGTACAGCTCTGTGTCTGGGTCATCGTCATCATCTTGGTCCAGGAACTGAACGTTTGAATCGTTCACTGAGAGAAGGGAAACGCGTATCAGTTACAGAGGGCCACAGTGAAGGTAACGCTCATACAAATCTGCACTAATACACAAGAGAGGAAGAACATCATGTTTCTTTTTTAGTTTATCTTGAGGTGCATTTGAATTTGAATCTGCATTTGAAAATATTAAAAATGCATGAGGAAAGTCTCAGGTATATGGAGGGTTGGAGCTTATAATATAATAAAACATCAGACACACATTAGATTTGGCACTTTGCAGTTTTACTTATGTACTTACTTTTAACCACAAAAAAATGTGATTTCTTTTCAAAATAATTGATTTTAATGTTTTTAATAGAGGTGGCAGGCATCTTATCTGTAATTTAGATCTTTTTAGTATACTATCCTGTTTGAAGTGTGATTTTAATAAATAAATAGTTTGAAATATAATAGTATACTATAGTATTTAACATGCAGGGTGAATTTTACACAACTTTAGGAAAATATCTGGAGAATATTACGCATAAACAGTAATAGCCATTGCAGACGTCCCCAGTTTTAATAACTTAATATGCTCTGACTTCTGGATTTGTACAAAAAAAAACTATATTGTATGCACCGTGACAAAAACAGACAAATTCTCCAATTAGAGACAATAATCAGTCCCGGGACAACATAACATGCATAAATTAGATTTATTATTTTGGGTTTGTTTGTTTGTTTTTAAATGAAAAACAAAAAGGAATTTCTTGATGTGTTGAGTAAGCATCATTGTTAATTAGACTTCAACAATGGCTACTATCTAGATGAAAAAATCATGCTCATAAATTCATGCTTTGATTTCAAGAGATTTTTTTTTTCTTCACAGATAGGTTTGTCACATCATCACTTTATGAAAAAAAAACTTACATATTTACCTTTGCCCTGAAAGTAACATTAAAGCCAGGTAACAACACATTTTTCCTAATACCAGGATTAAGAACAAATCAGGTCTGTTAAAGAGATTAAATGGAACAGTGAGAATGAATATAAACCAGTAATGAAAGCAAAAACACCAACTCCTCCAAATAGGCTTTTTCCCTGGAGTGCATTTTTCTAGTAGAAGTAGGCGGTGATGGGATTAGAAATGAGTTTAACTTGTAGAATATAATAGCAGGGAGACAGGGAACTGGAAAACAATTTTAAAGAAAAAAAAAAACTTGAAAGGTGTATTGATCTTGAGTTTTTTTGTTTTTGAAATCTGATTTCATCCCTAGCTTCCTGTGAACTGTGGAACAGAAATGCCAGTCAATGAGACAAGGGGCTGATGCAAACGGGCCTCGGCCAAAAAAGTGAACGGTGGGGCGAGGGGGGGGGGTAGAGGGTGGGTTGTCTTCTGGAAGTGAGCGTGTTTGTTGGAAGGAGGAGGCGAGGAGGTGGGGGTGAAGGACCAAGGGGAGGTGGGGATGGGGGCTGGGGGTTGCTATGAAAACAGCCACAAGGACAGACTGAGCATGATCAAAGGCCAAGTGATGCTCTGCAAACGCCAAAAAAAAAAATCATTAAAAAAAAAAAAAAAAAAAGGGCCAAAACAAGACAGTCAATTCCAACCAGAATGAAGAAGAAAAAATGTGTTCAAAGTGAAGCCATGGCAGTAGCGAGGGCCTTGACTGCAGCCGGATAAATCAAGACAAGCTGATGAAGAGAGGAGTGGAGTGGTGGAGTGAGGGAACCGGCGGCAGCAGAGGACAAAGGCTCAGCTTACCCAGCTCTGTTATCATTTGTATGTTGGTTCCACTTTTTTTTTCCTGACTGTGTGAAACCAACGGCAGTAGTTTGCCAGGTTTAGCTAATGATGATGAGACGCAGAGAAGGGGAGAGATGGTGTTGTTATTGAAACAGTTTCAAAGGCATTTTCTGTCTCAGGATACTTGAGTCATCTCCAAAAATGCTCTAAAGAGTTCACGGTTGTCCAGTGTCTACAAGTAAAGCACTCTGGATTAAAGTGCACAGTAAATAGAAAACCAGAGCTGTCACAGCGCTAAACAACTACAGCAACAATAAATTATGTCATGGTAACACAGTCCAAGGGATAACCAAGGTCTTATCCATAAACACACCTACTTCACACACCATGCAAACGAAATTGATCATGCAACTCAAATGAGGCATGTTTTATGTTTCAACTTGCCTTTAATCTGCTCCTGGCACTGTAACTTGAACATATGACAATGTAATTACAGTATATGGTTCCAGAGTGACACGCAGCCACTCTCCCCTCTGTATGCTCTGTCTCCTTCCTTTCTTGAGGGACAATGTTATCACAACCTGTGTTGCTGCTGCTGTAAAATTTGCTTGCAGACAGCATGCAAAGACACACACAGCACTGGAGCTGCTAACATTTGAGTCCAGGACACTGACACTGACTAACATTGACTATATGGTTTTGACGATTATATATGTGGTCAGCAGTGTAATGGAGAGAGCCTCTGTTCAGGTAATGGCTGGCCCTGGTACAAGTAACATTAGGTGGCTCTTTTCTCTTCCTGGCCCTTTTCTTAGCTGGCCTCATGCTCCATTGCTCCCTAATTGGGTCAGGGGAGACAGAGTAGCTGGTCTCTGGTGCTTTAGAAGGCCCCTCAGAGATCTGAAAGTTTCATGAGTCCCTATCACCAGTGGGAATACAACCACTGGCATTGTTATTAATAAATGGACCCATTTTGCAACCAAGGCACTTTTTTTCCCTCCACCTTTCCTCCTTCTATCACCCTTTGCATTGGGCTGGGTTTGCCTTGTCCATTAGCAGACAAATTGCAGGAGATGTAGCTTTTTGTCCTAAAAAAGCCTGTCTGACATTTTCACATTGAGTCATCATTCGACAACAACTAGTAAGATCTGATAAAACAGACGGGAACTTGAGTCAGGTAGAGCTACGGACGGCATGAGACTGAACAAAAATTATACAGCACGAGTCGCGCTGCAAAGTTCATCTGACGCTGAATGAGTTGGCACTTTTGTAAATACTAAAAAAAAAGATCTTGGATTAAGCACTTGGTGCTACTAAAGTCTCTTAAACACCAAACTAGTGTAAAGAATGATGACCAATAACAAAACGCATCTCTTGGTCTGAGTAGAAATACAGCACTTTAACAAACTGGGAAGCTGCAACTGCCAATTGCACATTTTACACCTGTGCAGAGGAAACACTTAAATGTTAGCAGTGCAGAAAAGCACAACTATTTAGGTGGTCTATGTTGGTTTGTTATACAGTTTAAATCAACTGTTCATTGAGATTGAGTTTTTTTCATTTAGGATTTTACTAAGCATTTGATCTTCATATGTTGAAAGCTAAATTTCAGTCATTGACGGACGCCTATTCCAAACACTGAATCAGACCAGGTGTGACAAAGGAGGACTGTTAGACACAGAGAAGACCATGCTCAGTGATGCTCTTAACAGCTTACTGTCTGCTTGGTGTGTAAGGCCCTGAGTCTGGAGATGAATTATGAGTTAATCTGAGGTGACTGGGTCTGGCATGCAGTGTTTGTACTGGAGGTGATTGGAAACAGTCTCACCGAGTTCTGTGATGATGGGGATGTTGGAGCCGGTGGTCACAGAAGCCTGACGCACAAAGCCATGTACTGGACTGCTGTCTGGAGATGACCTGTCCATTCCAGGAGGCGTGAAACCTGAACACAACAGGATAGATAAAATGCAAAAGTAAATAATATATCCACGTAGAAGAAGGAGCAAATGGTGTAAAAGATGCTAAGCTTTGTTTAAAAACAGATGTAAAACTTATAAATACTGATGCCACAGCAGCCCATTCATTAATACCCTTAAAACTCAAAAATATGACTTTATTTTTTTTTTTTTACTTTTTTCCCTCAATAATAATTCATGCTTTAGAACTCTGTCTTATATGCAGCTCTACCTTTGCTTTATCTCATGTGTCCAGTTTAGCAAATATGCAAAATAACACCTTTCATTCCCTTTGTTCATTTTTTCCAACATTTTATTTCTTATTAAAGGTCTGTTAAAATTACTTTGACAAACATGTACAAATTCAACAGCATGTTTTATTTGCTGTTTGTGTTCCAATAATTTATTATGAAGTCAATATAACAGTATGTATACTGAAGCACAGCAAATCACACAAAATTCCAGCTGATGAGCTCAGGGGGTTATCTGGGATTTGTTCTCCATCATGATTCACTTTAGTTAATTATGCTTCATTTAATTATGTGTTCATCCAATCTGATCTCATTTTCTTGATTTAGTTTTCCTGGCTGCTTATGTGTGACATAAAGTGCAATAGGTTATCAAAAATGTTGGTTTCTTGGGACCACAGATGACCTAACCAGCGTAGAAATACAAATGTTATTGAGCTCCACTGAGTGTTGTTCTTGTTCTGCATGCAGTGTCCCAGAAAGGCTACTCTTTCCATCTATTATTACTGCACTGGAGGATATAATGCATAAGGAAATAAAGAAAAGCACATAAACGTGCACAGTCCTTGAGTGTCTATTACTACCAAAGTATTAAAAGCACAAGGACACCACCTGGAACTCCATCAATGCTGTTATATGTAGTGCTCACATCAGCGCACTATGTATGAAGTTTTTCCATGTGCTCTTTCTGTTCCATAATGTGTTGACTGACAAACAAACCAAAAAAAAAAAGAAGAAGAAGGAAAATAGAAGAGGGCTAAGTGAACAAGGCGCCTTCCTAAAAATTGCAATACAGTTACTGTGCTTTTAGGGGTCAGCTAAGACATATTTAGCATTCACATCCCTCCATCAACGCGCAGACATAAATTTTATATGTTGTTCATTTTGTTACGTTAAAATTGGTGAAGTGTATCCTGAAAACCTTTTATGGTGTGGCACAGAACCATGAAATACAAGTACAAGTGACAGGAGTATGAATTCACATGACTTCACATTTTTGCATTTCCTCAAAGTGACAAGTAAACACCTTAAATCTGTAATGCTGTATGCATAATGCATCAAGTGTGTTTTGACATCCATCATTTAGTGCTGACTACAGCAAAACGTCAGCTTATAGTGCCACAACCAAGAAAATATAATGCAGGGAATATATTCAGGTCACAAAGTTTTAAAAGGATTGCAAAATCAGTGTGTGTGGGTGTGTGTGTGCAGCATGTGTGTCTTTCCTGTCAAAAAAGCCAATGAGCTGCTTACATTACAAAAGAGATCTTTCGGCCTTTTGAAACAGAAAGGACACCAAATAGTTTAGTACGTGGCAAAAAGTACACACTGAGCTGAAAAGCGGACGATGGAGACTTTTGTTACAGCAATTACTGAACTAGGAAGCAGCACAGGTCTGACAATGAGAGTCACCAAGGAAGCACGAGCTTAGACAGCACAAACATAATTTTGTCTATGTCCATGAAGGATGATGTTTACTCCTCCAGAGAGTGACAGCGAGTTTGTGAATTCTGCCTCTTAAACTCTGCTCTTACAGCATCACAGTGAACACGGAGACGATGCGACGTAGGAGAACAGCTTTCGTCCTGCGCAGGGCAGACACCAGAAGTTGATGCTGGTGAGAGGTCTGCTGCTGAGCTCCAGAGAGGTGCATGTCTTCACTGAGCACTAAAATGTGTTTGTTTTGCCACTAACATCTTCTCCAGAGTCTCCTGAGTTGTTTTTGTTTGTTTGTTTTCTCCAATGTACCATATTAATGAAAATACTGGCATGAGAAAAAAATCTTGTATCTCTGACATGCAAACTGAACTGAATGTCTTTGTGCATAAAGCAGCAATCATGCTTCTTGAAATTACTTTCAGATCATACATGCTTATTTCACACTCTTTACAAAAAAATACCCTAAAATAGAGGAGCAGGATTTTCCAAATCAACCTCATAATACAACATCTTCTCAACTTACTCGCTATTGCCTCTCAGAGGCTGTAACTTTGTGTGTTCAGCTACAATTGACAAGTGAGATCTGGGTTACACGCCCCCTTATCCCTGTAGCCCCGCGGGCACGGCTATGCTCTGTGGCTGACTACACATTACAGCAGCCGTGAGAAGCTCTCCCCCAGGAACGCACATGTTTACTTATTCATTTACACCTTCCAAATTCCAGAGATTGTGTCTGAATGGGAGCAACGCTTGGAGGAATCCCTGAACAATAGCAGCTGTTGGGTATGTTTGTGCATTTTCTCGTGTATGCATGGCTGGCGCGTAATGACGTGTAAGACCCGATTACTGATAGCACTCAGCTCCATCCATCGATCTGGGGGGAGATACAGGCCAATGAGCTTCTGTGTGAAAGTGACTCTCCCTGCGTTTTTGTTCCTTGGTGGCACTGTTAGTGACAGCATATCACTCACTCATAGCTGGAGAAATAGAGGCACTGGCATTCTAGTAAAGCATATGGAAGTGATCTGAGCTAAAATATCATAGCCTGTTGACCCCTCAGATTTGATTTGTATTTACAACAGTGTCTGTGTTGAGACCAAAAAGACTTGCGCATGCCTTTCCAGCTAATCATAATCTAAGGATTACCTGCTTGTGGATGCTCCACCTTAGCACGGATGCCTGCATGTCTTGTGTGTAAATAAGCACACACACACTTTGGTGTGTGTGTGTGTGCATGTGTAGCTGTTTTGTTGTGACTAATGAGGAGCAGCTGAATTGGCCTGCCTGGTGATTTGTACTAGCTGCTTAATGATGATGAGGCCTGATGGGATGCCAGGTTCATATGTTTGTCTGCAAACATCAACAATCTGTTCCAGACGATCTGCCAGGCTCCAGATCAGGAGGAACAACATCAAATCACACAGTCATGTTGATTACATCATTAAAAAGTATTATCAAAGATGTTTAGCAGCATCTAATTACCAGGGACAACACAGAAATCATCAGAAAATTACGTGGAGTAAACACTCTTTAAAGGCTTGATGAAGCAATCAGCACACTGTTTTCCTTGGGCACTTTTTCAGCACTCACTGTTATGTCGGCCTATAGATAATGCTGAGCAGACTTGCAAAGAATATTGATAAAGACCACTCAGCACACTCTGTGCTTGACAAAGTACATCTATCCCTCCTGTGTAGCCTTCTCACCCCCTGCCCCAGTCTCTTCCTCTTCTCTTTTTCAATTCTTGACTACCGTCTTCCCTCCCTGTCACAACCTGTCCCCTTTGGGCAGCAGTGAACATAGAGTCTAATAGGACGCTTCTTACCTTGGGAATTAGCCTGTAAGACCCCGATGCTGTCATCAAACTGCATAGATTTGATGTTGAGTGATGCCAAGATGCATTCCTTATCCTGCAGAGAGGCATCTTCGATATTGTTCTGATTGGCTGACAGTATTACGCACATGTCGCAGAGGTTGATGTTGACAGCCCTTAAATCTGCCCGGCTTAATGGTGTACCCTTTAGGGCGAGGAGAACACAGAGAAAGATCGAGACAGCGAGAGAGAAAGCAAAACACAGAGAACAGACAGATGTGGGGGAGAGAAAAACAAATTTAAAAAGTGAGCAGAGTGGAGCTTTGGGAAATTAGTTAACAAGTTTTCTTGTTTTAAGGCAATGACATTCCATTGATGGAACCAGGCTTTAGAGATTCAGAGACATGGACTAATCTAAAGGCTAGCGTGTGCTGAGGGCTGTGTTTGGGATTCTCCTCTGATCATCAGTCAAGCCAGCCCTAACAAGCTCTAAGGCAGAAAGCCACACCATCTGTGATGGGCACTGCAGCTGCACTACTCATAAACTCCACTTTGGATATGCAGGATGTGTCACTGCTCTGGATAAAGGGGGTTCACTGAGCTGTCATGGAGTGATCATTCAGCTGAATAATGTGTATTCAAATCAAAATTACTTCAACATGTCAGAAACTCAAAATGTCACTGCCTCATTAGCTGATTGTCATTTCATTTTTTTTTTCTTTTTTGCACATTGTTGAACTCAAACACTCACAGGTAAGATTGAGACTTTGGGGAAGTTGTGTAAAGTTTCCCACTCTCTCCGAAGGTAGTCCAGCGACCCCACAAAAACTATGTGCTTTAGCTCGTGGTAATGGAAGTTGCTGGCTCTTAAAGGCATCACCAAGTTTCGCAGCCCCACTAATGCGGACGTGACATCCCCAAATATACAGACCACTACATGGCCGCTGAGCACTGTCATAGAGGCTTCACTCCGGGTCTGCAGGACAAAAAGGGGGAACAAGAAAGGGAGGGAGGAAACAGAGAAATGAATGAGAGCAGAAAAGAAAGGAAGAGGCAATGTGCCAACATTGTTGAGACATCCATGTGTCATTTTGTTTATCAAGAAATTAATTAATTGCAAATATGTATGTACCTAAAAATCCCAGGATCATGTTGATAAAATAAATAAAGAAAATAAAGAAAGCTATTTTTCCCTTTTAATGTTATATTTTAAAAACAAAGACATATGTGATGACCTGCTTCAAGATCTGTCCCCTGTGACAGAAGATCCATGATCACTTCATGCCAGACTTCAAAAGAACTGGCACACGGTCAAACTAAACATTACCTTCTGTTGCCAGCCTGATCTGCTGGATTAAATATTTCTGCCATTTACCAGTTATCTTTGTATCCAGAACACTTGTCCTTAATGACACAGGCTAGCATGTGCAGGCTCAGACTCCCCTGAATTAAGTGAAAATTGAATATTTAAAGGTGAATAATTCCACCATCTCTGTCCAAAAGATGTTGGATGCCAGCTACATGGAGAGATCAATGCTTACAAATCAATGTAGCCTGCCATTGATAGATTCTGTGTGCAAATAGAAATATATAAAATACAAACTCACCTTGAAACAACAGAGAGGCAGTGGAAGAAATTTCAATACACATTAGTGATTGTGTTACTGCAGTATTGATGGCAAACGTTGGCTCCTGAACACACATACTTCACTTCTATTTTGTTTTTGCTTTTTTTTTTCTCCATTTTTATTTTAACAAGACCGCACTTACAAATCTCCAGCTCCACTCACCAGGATGACTTTTTCGATGTCTTTGGAAGGGCACCAGTGGAACATCCCTGTCGAGTCATACCTCTTCACGTTCATGTCCATGTTCTCAATCTGCTCATTTCCAGGGATTAGAAGAGGGTCGTGCCGACTGAAAAACAGAGCAGACTCATGTTCTGTGAGCACAGTTCCATTGAGGAAAGTTAATCTGATTTTCACAAGTGTTAAGCTTGCCACTGCTATGTTGTTTCACCATTCCCTCTTGGTCTGGCTGTGAAGACATCAGAAAATGCAAAGGCCCGTTTGCTCACAGCCGTACAGAGGAGAACAGCGAGACTTGAGCGTTACTGACTGAATGGCATGACAACACAAGGCCAATTACCAGCTTTTACCCTCTCTTCCACTTCCTGACGCTATGTGGAACAAATATTAAAAGCTCCAACAGGCTCATACTTTAAATATTTCAGGAATTTGCCTAATCACATTTTGCTCTCCCAACTGATGGTCATTAATATTTCAGCTGCATGTCACAACCAAACAGGCTAATCCAAAGCAGTGGGTTGTTGAGTTTCATCCAGTGTAACACTGACCATGAAAGGGCTTCTGTCAGTTCTGTTATACCACTTCTCCTATTCTTGCACTTTTTCTGCAAGACGTGTTCTCACATGTCCTCTGTACGAAATCAAAAAGGAAAAGTATTTACTATTTAGCCCAAATAATGAATTCTTTTACTAAACCAGAACTATGTGCAGACTTCTAAAACAGAGAACTGCAGAAAGACACATGTGTGAGTAATATGGGAGAAAACATCTCAAGAATTTGAGATATCTCTCTCTCACTATCACTCTTTCCATCCTCTATCAACACCACCATTCACTGACAGGGCTTTGAAGTTGTCTCTTCCTTCAACCTGCATTTGGATTGCCATTGCAGGAAAAGTAGGAGTAAGAAAAAAACTGTCAATTAGCCACCCTCTTTCTCCAGCTCTCTTTCCCTCTTCTACTCTCTATCAGTTAGAGCAGGTGATAATAACACTGACAGCATTTAGTGTTTTTACACTCAGCCTGAATCTTTCATCCAGAGCCGCGTGTTGCGCCAATCAACTCCATGGAGCGCCCCCCCCCTCCAACATCACTTCAATCTGCTCAGCTCTGCTCGCCTCCACACACGCGCTGACTGGCGCATGCAGGCAGGCTGCCGCTCCGACTCTCTCTGCTAAGACAGTTATCTTTCACAGAGCTGTCAGTCATGTGACTGACAGGCTGTCACAGGCTCCACACATATCCTCTTCCTCTACCGTGCCTCGGGTAGAACCTACCACAAGGCTCAGGGAGAGCAGACATGACGTCTGCGTTACAGAGCCACGCCCAAGGGATATCAGCTGCCGATGATAGTGACATCCTCTGATCCTGGATGTGTGCTGTCAGTCATGACCCATCACTCTTTGAGGAGTGGTGTATGCTGTGGTGCAAACCTTCTCATTAGCACAGCGACATGATGGACTGGACAATGATATACGACTGGGTGCACAATTTTGTAAGTTTATTTGTTTGTTTATTTATTTCTATGTCAAAACTTTTTAAGAAATCCTATGATTGTAGTGGTTTAGGTTTAGGGTAAAGGTTATAGCTAAAGTTAATAAAGGTAAAGCCAAAAAGGAATAAATAAATAAAGCGTCCTCTTAAAGCTTCCATAGGATTTAAAAGGGTAACTTAAAACTGTTGATCACCAGCAGATCTCCAAGGAGGCAGAGGTTTTGACAGTTTGCCATTTTGAAGCATTCAGGTGTGCGTTAACACAATGCCAAGAGGAAAAGACATATATAATGGTCTTAGACAAGCAATTTCTGTTGCACATTAATCGCACTAAGCTATAAAACTACATCAAAATGTTTTGGAGTTCAACACCCTACACAGTGAAAGATTATTTACTTTTGCAAAAGCTGATGTCAAAAACAGTTGCCAAACTTCCAGGAAAATGTACCCCGATATTAGACAAGGGAACACACAGAGGAATACAAATAAACCCAAGAGCTACATCACAGACCCTACAGGCCTCACTGAGCATGTTAAATATACCGTAAGAAATAAGACTGAACAAGTACTGTTTGTTTGGAAAGATTGCCAGGAAATTACCAGAAATGTGATTCACAGTTGCTGGCTAACTGAACTCGGCCTCATATCCACCAGATATGGACCAAATCTGTTTTTCTTACACATGTGCCATACCTGGCCCTCACAACATTTGCTTGAACCCATGCCGAAGCTTGCTTATGTTATCCAGATCATATCTGGCCTGTACCGCCTGAGCCATAAACCATGCTCGGCCCAGCTCATGACCTTTGGGTCACATCTGCCCAAAATAACACCAGTGTCACGGCCATATTTGGGACAAACCTTAAACCTCTGACAAAGTTTTTTTACCAAATGAAAACATTCTTGGTAAATTTCTAAACTAAATAATTTGCATAACACCAAGGCATAAGCTAAATGTTTCTTCTGTCTGAGTATTTTATAGGATGCAGTTTTAAGGAGGGCAAGCAGTATTTCTATAACAGCGGGCATCAGCCCCGTCTCCTTCTTTCCAACTCTCTTCCTCAGTATATATTTCAAACTGACGAGTTATTCCAGTGTATCACTCAGCAGTCACAAGCTGGGGATGGGCGTGCTCCCCCAGTCCCTCTCTGCCAGACTACGAAGGCAGCCTCTTGCTTTGAAAATTTTCCCCATCATGCAAACTGACAAAGGCATGCTTTTCAAAAGCCCACAGCCAATCTGTTGATCATTATTTATTTACAAAGGCCTTCAGGCTGCAAGTCCTGTAAAAACCATACTTGCTACGTATGTTGGCTCTCTCGCTATCTCTCCGTTGTGTTTTCCCCCCTTCTTGCTTGTAGAATAAAGTTTCCCTAAGGCTACCTCAAACAATCACTTTTCATTGTGCATAAAATCCAGCTCGTAAAGCACAACTGTTTAATATATATAGTGTTATATGCTGACAGGGGCAGCTGTTAAGGGGGGGTGCGGTGGATTATGACGGGTAATGTGATGTTCTGCTAAGGGCTAAGACTGGAAAAAAAATCTACACCTATAAGAGAGGACCTGTCATCCCAGTACCCAAGAGCCAGCAGAATACAGAAGCACGCCTAAAGCAGAGAAAACTTTGACACCGCTTTGAAGCGCTTTCAAAACTGAGTAAATAACTCGCAAGGATTATTATATGTGTGAGATCAAAGCAAAGATGCATATATTACATGGCAAATGGGGACCATCTCCTAAGCAGTGTAGGATGAGAAGAAAAGGTTTTGTGCTTTAAGTTAGGCAAAGTAAACTGCCTTCTAAACAAGCAGTTAGCTGGAAATGTGCCAGTTTCTCATTGTGTTTGTAGCAGTTTTCTGCCTCTGAGCAAGCGCATCTAAACTGATGCTTTGTTGCAAACTGCACTGAGGGGTATGACTCTATGTTCAACTAATGGTTTGGCAAGTGTAAAGGCTTAATAAGACCTTGTTTTGCAGAGAACTGAGGGGGAGGCCAGCAAGTATGCTGGACATAAAAATCACAAAGAAGGAAGACCGCTGCCTCGGGGAGCCCAGCAGAGCCAACATACAAAGAATGTAAGGACAGCACATAGAATAACAACCAAAGACTATATGCATTAAGTGCACAAGGAGACCGTAATGAAAGAGGAAAAAGAATGCAATATTATATGCATTTAATGAAAAAAACAAAACTATTTTACAATATTTTGTTCTATGTTAAGAAATACGATTAATCATTTTTTTTAATGCAGTTTTATTGTATAACTAATAATGAAAACTGAGGGATATACTGTATGGTATTGAAATAATTTAAAGTTATAATGATGAGATTCATAAAATTCTCAGTAAAACAAATAATGTGAAGCTAAGGTTGTTTCTATCCTGTTGTATCTGTAAGTACAACCTCCCTCTATTCTCCTCACTGCCTTGTGTCTAACCCTGCCTCACAGCCCGAGAAACACAAAAACCTACCCCTTTTATCTTTCAAAATCAATTAACAGCAATTTAATTCTGCACGACAGGATAAAAAGAAGGTAATATTTGAATTCATATTTGATTGTGATGATACATTTCGCATGTGGCCTTAAGTACCAGAAACAGTACTCACTGGGGTTAGCACAATAGAGGAGTAGCCTGAGGGCAAAGTAACCATGCAGGTCCTTCTGATTGGTTGATGGTGTCATTAGTGCCAGCATTGTTTAAGTAGTACATGTGGACCAGACTGGAGGAGGTGACAGCTGGGACTTTAAAGCCAGAGGAGTTTTCAAGCAGCTCCTCGCAGCTGCTTTTTATAACAGATATATTATTTCAGCTCTGTCATTAACAGCTGACAGCATGCCTTAACTGCCAGAGCTTAACAGGACTTTTTTTTTTCATTTTTCTCTCACACAGCACCTTACCTCCCTTTCCTGCTACCCCTCCATCGAAAGTCCCAGCATCACACCATCAGCAACATACCACTCTGAATCATCTCTCAGGCACATGTCTACTTCCCTTCCGTCCTCCATTTTTTCCTTCTCTTAACACTGCAAGAAGAAGAAAATCAGCGACTCTTACCTCATCATTTTGGGCGAACAGTTAGGTGAGTTTCGCATCCCCCCATTGCGCTGCTTTTTTTTGGGTGAGAGAGTTGATGGATGCTCATCTTCAACTGCAAACACATGGGCAGAATGTCAGAACAGAGACAGACGGTTGAGAAAGTGTGCTGGGCCTGACATAAAAGGTAGCCAACAATCAATCAATCATTTTCAAACCGAAAACACACACAAAAGAAAAAAAACTATAAAAGAAAACAAAACAACAAAAAAAAAGAAAACAAGAAAAAGGAAAATTAATAATTTAGGGTCAAAAAACATGTAAAAACATAGGAAGCATTAGTAAAAATGGTGAATCTGAAAAAAACAGCAGGGGGAAAAAACCACAAAGAAAAACCAACTTATGCCCTGAAAATGTCATGGAGTGCTCACATCCCAAACTTCGCTAAATTCCCCCGTACCCCACATTTTAGCTCTTCCAAGGCGCACTTCAACAACAGTGATCCAGTGCTGCATCTTTCCAGTGGACCTCTAGCAGTTTGCATCAGAATGACAATGCTTACATACACCGTTAATTGCCATGAGATGATACAGACTATCTCTGTCAGTGAGGCTCAGGCAAAAGCAATGGAAATGAGATAAATAACTGTTATAGAGATGGATCTTGAAAGCTTTTACCTCTTCTTCTTCTTCATCTTCTTTTATTTTCATAAAACTGTCTGTACCCCACCCCTTTGTTCCAGCTTTCACTCCAGTGCACAATGGCTTCTCTACACGTCTACCTCCATGCCACTGGAACATTTAGCACTCAGCACACATCATGAAGGTCAGGGAACATTAAAAGACTATGAATTAGTGGATTATAATTTTGAAAGCAGCAAGTGGGATCACATCATCTTTCAGTAGGAGGAGGTTAGAGTTGGTCCTACACGTTTAAATGATAAAGATTTCTGTTAGATTTAATTTCAGCGTCTGCATTTGAAGCTTTGGTGATAAGCATTTGCACGATTCAGAAGCAGAATCTCTTTTTTTATATTCAGTCTTCTTGTCAGCTGTACTTTGCTCTGTTGAGAACTAAAAAAAACAAACAAAAACAAACAAACCCCACTATCCTTTAAACTTTGCTTGAGTCCAAGTCAGAAAGAGAGGATGGGAAAGAGCAGCCAGAGTGAGGCCAGGACCAGTTGTCTGAAGATTTCACTCAAGCTAACAGCAGTCTGATCTTCAGCGCTGTCATCTGCGAGTCTCAAACGCTTCAAAAAGGCACCCAGATACTCTTCTCCAATCTACGCTCTCCCAGCGCAAATGCCAAGTGTACCGTCACTTCAAACCCACATTAGTCCTTTGGTTAGAAATCAATAGCCCAGCATGATATTAGTGCAAATCAATGTGCACACTGCAAGCCGTGACTATTCCAAGCATGTGGAATTACATTATTGTCTGAGCGCACACTTTCGACTGTCACCCAATTCTGCTAATAACAGATAAGAAATATGACTTTGCCTTCTAATAAAATGTCATTGTGTGACATTTCCTTTATGCAATTGGGCATTGAGAATAGCTAACATCACAAGCACTTTCCACTTTACAAATAATTTCCTGTCTTTATTGTACTTTGAAAGTACCATATCTGAATAAATTAATTCCTTGCACATTGTTTCTTCTGCTGGCTTAATTTGTTAAAAAACTTAATACCTTTCACTTATCCACCAACAATAAATATCAAATGCTGCCCAATTACTAAATAATAAAATCTGTATATATAAATTGATACTTTTGACTTTAAAACCAAAAAGTCATTATATTCAGTTCTCACAATTCCCAAAGGTTTTCTGAAAATAAGTATAGATATGAATATATATATAATATGTGATATATTTTAAATCAATTAAAAAAAAAAACAACTAAAAAACATCTTTTTGGAAGTAACTGTGTATAAACAGTAGAAACTGCTGTTCTAGTGGAGGAGATTCATGCACAGCAGCTCCAGCAGAGTGAAGCATCATGCAGCAAACAAGAGAAAATGAAGGGATGGAACAGGCAGGGTTACTGACTAGATGCATCCCGCTACGGGGGCAACCTACAGCGCCTACTGTGACTGAGCAGCATGGCATTACTGGGTTGGTAGCAGTATTTCACCGGCAGACTGTGGGCCCGGTTCAGTCGACTGTCAGCCAGGGATCTGGCCACCACACCTCCTGGACCTGAGATACTGAGGTGCAATTGTGAGGGCTTAGCCTGGGGCCCCTGTCCCACGGGGAGAGGGCTTCCTTTACGGTTATTAACAACGGCGATGCTGGCTTTGCCCCGGCTGATCAGGGGTTCCTGTTTGGGATGCGGGGCTTTGGGAAGGAATGCATTTGAGGTGATGGAGGTGGAGATGCAGCCGGTGGTTTTAACTGATCGCTTTTGAAAAGACGGTTTAACTTCATCCATTACTGCTAAACAGTGGAGAATAAAAAGTGTGAGAAAGCCTGCATTAATATTCATGTATTAACAGTAATTACACTATGACACCAAACTACGTAACTACTTTACAGTACTGTTAAGTAACCAAGATGTAAAGAAGAAACAGATCAACGGACTTATGAAAAAATATATCATTTTTTCCTTTTTTTGTGCAAACTGTAATCACCGAAACAAAAAACAAAACAAAACATGCACTACTTGATATGTAAGCAGGAATTATATTTTTTGAAACTTGTTTTAGGACTAACTGAAATGTTCACAATGACATTCACTTTGCATTTGTGACATATATGAATTAATTATAAGCTTCTCAGTTCTGTTTCTCATTTGTGCTACACTTTCTGGTAAAAGGAAGCAAAAACACAGCTCAGCTAAAGCCAGTCAAATTCAATCAGACATTGTCATTTCAAGCATAATGCATAAAACAGCACTTTCATTTCAACAAATATAAAACTGTAACTAATAATTTATAAAATTACTAATTCAAAGCCCTTTTAATCATTAAACATTTATTGTTTTCATTTTGGATTATGTACAGTAAATGTGGTTTAATTCCAGACAAAAAACTCTGTCATTCTATTCTTTAACGTTGGCTCCATTTTCATTTATTTATTTTGTTCAATCATAAGGAGTAGCGTGTCCGGTGACAAATTGTAGAATATAAAATGAGCAAAATGAATGTACATATGTACACCTGGTCTCTTTCCAATGGAGCAACCAAACACACTTACACACAAACACACACACAGCCCAACTGCATGTGTTTTTGTTGTTTTTTTTTCTGCACACAACAGAAAAACAACAGAGGCATAGAAGTAAAAGAGCTATTTGCAAAGTTAACTGGGAAAGGCGGATCCCTTCTCTCCTCCCTGGTATAGGGTGGCTGCTTGGTTGTTTGGAGGAGAGAGCGTGCTTGGGTGGCCCCAGGCGATAAACAGACGTTTATCCCAGCCGTCAGCTGCCTCCTTGATTTACAGGGTGCCACCGATAGCTCCTGGATTCATCTGGCCCTTGTCAAACACGTGCAGCGTTACAGAGCATTCACCCACCCTGGCAGGTCCACTGTGCATCCTGAACAACCCAGACGGCAACTGTCCCTTCTTGAAATGCTAATCGCATGATGGTACTGTCCTGCATGCAAACCTTATCAGATCACTATGACCCAATGTAAAGAGGTTGATGAGGTGGACGAATTACAACCAAAAATGTTTATGTTTGTATGTGAGCTAAGCTGGCTTTGCATTTACTATTTGCTGCATGGATAAGCTTTATTCTTCAACTGCGTAGCAACTGAATAAAAGCACATTTTTAGGCCATGCACCGTTCTGTTTGTACAACTTTAAAAAGAAAGAAACAAAAAAAAACAACAGACTTTATGCTTGTGGTTCCTTTTAGGTTAGCTGAAGAGGCAGGCAAAAGAGTCTTTACTATGAATATGTCAGGAAAACAAAAGAAATATATACTTATAATGTCAAAGATGAAAAATACTATTTAAAACTATATCTTATTCTTAACGAGTACATTGAAAAGTCATTTATTTAACATTCAGTTACCAAACATTTACCTATATTGCAATCAGCTTTGAATCGAACACCAGCCTCTTTTTGGCTTCCACTGTTCCCTGGTGTTGTAGCGCCATCTGCTGCTACATGCAGCACAATACAAAAAGAAGATTTCATGGAACTGCATGACATTAGAAATCAAAAATGTACTTATTTTAAGAATGTATAAATACCAGGAATTTAATTCCCTTTATAGATATGTTAAACTCATTTAGTGTTAGTTTAGTGAAAAAGAAACTAGTTGAATTAAATAGTAAACATCATTTAAGCTCAAGCTTGTTTTATGCCACTATATAAGAGACAAACCAAACAGCACTATGTTTTAAACATATGAGGAACAACAGAGCACATACTAAAGCTGAGCATCAGTACTACTTATATTACATGACATCGTGGTGGGGGCTACAGTCTAAACACAGAGCTAGAGCAGAGTGGAGGACAGAGAAACACACTTACGTGATCTGACATATCCATTATACTTATATTTGGCTGAGGAGAATGCAAAGACAAGTGGCAGGTCACACAGAGGGATAAAGGATGTGATGCAAGAGACACAGTAGGAAATACAGACATCAACATAAGAGCGGCGGATGGAACTTAAATCCAATGTGACCCAGCTGTATGATCTTTAAAAAGGCATGGAGCATAAACAAAAGCAAACAACACAAATAATTCCAAAAGATGGCAAAAACCCAAATGGTGGTGTTGCTTATGATCTGATATGACACAACAAAGGCAGACAAATGAATATTTGATCTGTCCATTCTCAGAGTGAGCCATGCTTTTAGGAAAGTGTACTAAACCAGTAATGAAGATCTCTTTGGAAAATTTCATCAAACTGTATAAAGATTCAAATTTGAAACATTTCACGGATTTATCAATGTAATTTTTCTTGTTTAGAAATTTGTCAAATACTCTGAACTTGTACATTTTTATTCAGATTTTATGTTTTTTGTAATGTTTATAGACATGAATAATGAAGCCACCATGAGAACACAGCTACCTACTTGAGTGCTTTTAGAAAACACGAAACACAGACCTGTTACTCAAAACAGCTGAGACTAACGGGCGCTATAGAAAGAGACGTGATCTTCCTATGCTGTCCAGATGGTTAGCACTAATACAGATTTTTTTTTTTTAAATATGGCACTTTTCCAAATGTGGATTGAACACTGGGGTTGTTTCTGAAGAAGGCTGACACAAATCACTAATTACTGAGGAAGTGCTGTTTGTGACCTTGACTAGGAGATATTAAATGCTGGTGCCACTATACATGCTGATGCTATGGGCACTTAAATTGAACTCTGTGCTGCTGACACTCTCTGCTCTTTACCAAAGTCTCTTCAAGCTATAAAGGTCACAGTGAGGATCCAGGGCTGACCTATGACACAGATCCACACAAAAGTGACCCACAGTGGCCCTGGCATCTGTCTCTAGCAATCTGCCCGCACCGCAGAGGCGGCACACTAACTGGCTAGCATCTGGGGCGTAGCGACGCAGCATAGGGCAGAGGGTGAGGAAAGGGAACCAAGTCTGCCTGGTGGACAGGAACTGTCAGGCCAAGTTTGGTGACGGACCTGCGGTACTGGGCAAATGAAAATCTAAACATAATTTCTGTGTCAAGATAGATAAGGTCCTTTGCAATGAGGTCCAGAATTACACACATGTATAGACGCAGAGATATAAGTGCATGTTGTTACACACACAAGATGGGCAAGTACGTGCACACACAGTCCAGTGAGCTGTAGACAAGCCAAAAGCATCTCCATAGCTCTGCTGCATAAAAGGCAGAGCCTCTCCATTACACACTTCCTACTACGCCTTTACGAGAGCTTTTCAAAACTTTCCACAGATCACTAACACAGACACTATGTAACAGTTTCTCAGACAGAAATTCAAAGATGTCAAAGCAATTGTTGTTACATTGAAAGTTAAATTGACAAGAATCACCATAAACAACCAGATATGTAGATATGGAATTGCTGTATACTTTATGCTCTGTGTTTTGGAGCTCTTTGTACTTCATTAAAAAAATAAATCTGCATTCAATCTTTTAATTAAACCCCATTATGTATAATTAATTTAGCTCATTCATCCTGTTAAAAGTGATTGACAGCTCCATCAAATAGATCATAACTCACTGAGGTATTTCAAAAAGTTTTAGTTCTATTAACAAATAATGTATGAACCTGTAGAGCGATTTGAAGGTTTACAATTATGCCACCATTACAGAGGCACCTGTATCTGTGTAGGTGCGTCAAAAATGTTTATGGTTCAAATGAACGACTGCTTTCCAAGAAATCAATTTTAAAAGTGTAGAAAAAACTGGTGGTGATGTATAACTAGAGTATGAATTCAGCGTGGATAAAGATGTGTTATCCTCTCAGTCTGGTGGAAAAAACAGGACATGAGGAGAGGAAATCCTACAATCCCTGGCTGACAAAGCTCAATACACTCCTTCACTAAGCTCTCTTTGTTCATTCAAAGAGTTAAAAAGGGAAAGAAATCTAAGACAGAGGAGGCTTTACTTAAATCCTAAAGGGGTTTGAGAGAGAAGTGAGATCAGTAACCATGTAATGGTTAGTAATTGGTACCGAGGGATATCAGCGCAGGCCCAACTACAAGAGGCCAGGCCAAACTCATCATGCTGCGTTTGACATTAATCTAGGCTGAGTCGGCATACAGTGGGAGAATGTTGAGAAGGAAATCAGATCTGTATGTCTGAACCCAAGGCTTTGATAGCCAGGACTTCTACTGCCATGTCTAATTGACAGACAATTTAGTATTTCCCATCCACTCAAAAGGAAAACAGAAAGGAGTGAATCTTCCAGGAGCGCCAGTCCTCTTACTAGTCCATATCAAACCAACATCACCTTTGCAGGTCTTGTTTTATCTCTCTTTTCCTTTTTTGTTCTGTGCTTTGCTAAGTCTCTCCTTCATCCCATTTGATTATTTTCCTTCCACTTACAAATGCAGCATCTTTCTCCTGCTGTAAAATATGGTGACCTGTTAACTGTAGGACACTCCAGGCAAAACCATTCCCATCACAAGTAGGGCCTACAAGCACTTCTTAAGAAGCAACATCTGTGGAAGAGAACACCTTACTTTGGCGTAGACTTTACACTTTTTAAAACTGTTAAATTATTGCATTATTACAGGGTGTTGACCGGAAACCACTGATGCTCTCCTCAAAAGTTACACAGGTGAAATGTGAGCCCTGTGCTCCCTCTTTTTTATATGAAGCAAAAATAATTCTTTTCTCAGTTGGGTGAAATCAAAGGCAAAACAAAATGTTAAAGAAAGAAAGAAAGCCGCTTTAACTGAAATGTTTTCAAACTGAAAAGTTCATAACGGGTTTCAAATCAAAGATAGAAGACACAATTTAACAAACTACAGCATTAAAATCTTGAATGAGTTTGTACATGAGATTTCCTTATATGCAGACATCTTACCTTAGACAGTTATGAAAACATCAAACACCACATTTCAAAAGTGATCATTTTACAGAACTGCATGATGATGCAGCATGCGGTAGCCACATGTTACCTACAGTACTGTACAGCTGCACCACAGAGCCACAGCACCACTGACCCACCACATTACACCCAAAACAACTTAAAAAGTAACTAATAAATATTACACAGCTAGATATAATTAAAAAAAAAAATCATAACTGAATAAAATATGATCTAAGAAACAAAAAAAACAAAGGAAAAAAACTCACGGCCACAGCTGCACAAACTACGGAGTCACAAGAAACAGATCACACCACATACACAACATCACAGACACACACACACTCACACAGAGTGCCTCTGCATGGGACACTACATGGAGCACACACGTAACAGCATGTGTTGGGCGGTGTAACTTACAGGCACGTAAAGTGGTTGCGCAATCATGAACAGAGACAGAGGAAAGTGGGTAGGCCCTCTGAAGGGTGTCCATGTTACTATGTACACTGCCTGACATGCAAGAGCAGTCTTGCTCTGAACGGCCGCAATCAAAACAACATGCCAGTTTCATTCGTTTGTAGACGGACATCTTGGCTACAGTCATGTGTTGGGATGAGAGGAGAGGAAAAGCAGCAGGTTAATGGCAAAAGGAGAAATACTCATATAGGGGAAGTCGGACGGTAATTTCATCAAAAAAGTGCAAGCCTTAGCCACCTGCCCCACAGACTTGAACTCCAAAATGGATCAACACTCAAAGAATGATAATTTGTTGGAATATTTAATTACTTTTCCCTTAACAAGTCCCAAGAGAAATCTCATTTACATAATTTCCTTGTCTGAGAAAAAGTCATACAATTGGGCACATGATCAGTGTCATGATGGTAATATTTTATATATATGTAACAGGCATTTATTCCTAATTTATAAAGACATTGTCTAAAGAGGTCAAGCTGTGCACTAAGGCTGTAACAGGTTCTAAAGACAAAATTAAAACTATGGGAAAGAAGGAAGAGGAGAAGGAGAGAGGGAAGGAAGCATTCAGGGAAGAGAAGCATGAGCAATGTCATCAGCAGCAAAACCTCATACAATGTTCCATACATTTGCACATCCTCTGTCCATTTGGAGTGGATCACGTACCTGTATCCCATCATGCAGCTGGAAACTGTTCATGGCATCACACTACTCTAATGCCTAGACCGGCCAAGTCATGCTATTTCCAAACTTGACGTTTCACAGCTCTACTCCCCAAGGGGTCTTCACCATTGTGTGCAAATGGTGACCACTTATATGAAGTCAGCGTCGGATAAGCTTTTATATTTTCTGGCTCAATGTAACTGTTAAGTGAAGAGGAAGTGAAAATAAAATGTTTTTTGATAGTGGTCCATCAATTCCATGCAGGTAAAACCATTATTATGTAGACCATTATTCTATATGAACTTTTATTGGCCCCACACAATGTAATTAACGAGTGCCTAATATTAACAAATTAGATAAGGCTAAAAAAAGAATTGGAATGCTTTAAATCACTGGAGGAACACTACTGTTTGTTCCCAAAACTTCATTGTATCAGTGTTATTGTGTGGATCTGTGTAATCACAACAACTGTATCATTAAAGTAACCTAATGTGCCCCTGTTGTGCTGCATTGGACCTCTTACAAGTCAGCCAAAACACTTTTGGGAGCCATTTCTTCCTATGTGTATGTACGCATGTGGTTCTGTATGTGAAACCTTGAGCCCAGAGGAGAGCAGAAGTGAAAGTCCCTAGAGTGGCATGTCTAGATTGCTGTGACTTTGGGCAAAAACAGTCACTGGTCCCCATTCTCTCATTGGCCAGGTGCAAACAGACAGCACGGTAATGCTGTCTGGCGCCTTTACAAAGACACTTTCAACATCTTTGACACTAACTCGCATCAGAAAACCAGATCCTCAATGAAGTAATATGTTTGAACATCTGGTCAAAGAAAGAATGGGAAACGCAGATCATCAGGAAGGCATTGGGGACTGCTGTATCCTGTGGCATGCACATGTGCTTAATGAACATGTGAAGAGCATGCACAAACAGATGCAGCTTTGTTCTCAAAAACAAGGATGGGTACAGAGATAACTGCTCTCAGTAATGAACCCATTTTGGGATGGCAGAGATGGGCAGTGAGGTCATTATGTCATGCTGAAATGTCTTTACTTCAGAGTCTTTGCTTTTGCATTTCTGACACATAGAAGGGAAGCGATGAGGAACACAAGACACACTTACACACAAACTTACACATACACCAACAATGTTTGTTTTTTTTCACTTCTGACTTCACAAATACCCAGATTACAGCCTAGGATTATAAGGTGTCTTTTCAGGACATTCTTGATTGATTATCCAACATAACAGCTACCCTGATACACTGTTTGCATGGGTGATTAATCAGTCTCCCATAAGTCACCTGACCATAGCTCATTCAAACAGAAGCTATCAGGGTGCTATAGTCATGTCCAAAAGAAACACCCTTTTCCAGTTTATACACCAGGACATGATAGAGAGGCATTTGTATCTTACCAGGTTGGAAAGGTTTGCACAACACATAGGTACATATTACAAACTGTCTTTTTTTTTTTTTTTTTTTTAAACAAAAATTAAGCCAAGATGCAAAAGCAGTGTGTCAAAAACTTAGACCACGCAATTTTTAGAGATACTGCAAAAAAAATCCATGAACAACATTTAAGATTCTTCAAGCTTCACTTAGCAAGATAAATGTTAATGTTAATAAAAGTTCACGACTCTACAGTTTGGGAAAGACTGCACATGTATTGCTTGTAGGGAAGGGTTGCCAGATCAAGTACCAACTGACATGGAAGATTGTTGACTCAGGCTTGATTTGCAGCCACAGGATCTGGGCACGATGGTGAAATTCTCTGCAAAACCAGGATATCCATCTGTCCATACCTGCTTAGCCCTGTGCAAGGTGACTGGGATCTACTAGAGCCTATCCCAGCTTTCTTTGAGCTAAAGGCAGGGTGACACCCTGGGTGCATCAACAGATGGTAGCAAATTTGTGGCAGTATTGTTGAAAAGAAAACAGTCAAGAGGTTATTTTGACCTAAAAAAAAAAAAGTTCAAACCTCAACCTGATTGACACACTGTCATGGGGCCTTAGGAGAGCTGTGCACTAACAAATGTCTGCAAACCTCAATGAACAATAGCTTCAATATGACATCATTCTAAAAGAAAATGAATCAACAAATTAAGATATTTCTGCAAGCTCCTGAATCATGGATTGGATGTAGATTTTTACACTCTGATTTTGCATTTTGGCTTGGTTTTGTTAAATAAACCATGGCATGGTCCAATATGTCACGTGCTGTTGCTTATCTGAGTTTGTATCCATCCCATGAAGGGACCAAGGACCAGATGATCTGTGTGTGTGTGTGTGTGTGTGTGAGGGTACGTGTGTTTGTCCTGATATGTAAAACCCTATATGTGAAATAGGACATACTTTCTTTTTCACATGACTTTATGTTGAATACAAAGGATGTCCTAAAGGAAACACCATATTTGTATACCCTGCACGCCCCCAGCTTTCCTATTCAGCAAGAGTGCATGGAAAATTATCTTACTGGCTAAAGAGTTGAACTTTTGAGCAATGTACATACAACGTTGAGGATTACAAAATGCCTTTAGGAGGATATATCTGTAAAACATGTTCAATTTATGATTACATTTAGTATCCCAATTTAAACAAACACATCCATCTGGTCCATGCAGTTTTGCCAAACTTTTTTCTTTCTTAAGGGATCGGAGTTTCCCCCACAGACATCATTATTTGCATATTTAATATTCATTATTGCACAGGACTGACAGAGTTACACCATCTAGTGTCAACTAAAGCACATAACATATACTGCTCTTTGTATTAACAGTGGACATATCCCCCAGTGCAGCGAGTTAAACCAAAAGGCCCAACGACTGACCAGATTTGAATTGCACTAGACCGACACAGTGACATTTCAAATCTGAAAGGATTGATGATCTCTGAAATCTCAGCCAGAGTTTAGAAAGGGACTGAGATCACAGCGAAGTATGGCGAAACAGAGACCAGATCGCTTTGATTGTGTTTTGGCAACCTTGCTCGTTAGGATTTTGAAGAAGATCCCGAAAGGAAATTTTCTGCTCTCTGAACACCCATATAAATTTTTATTTGACGGAAAGGATTTTTTTTTTTCCCCCTTGGTGTTAGCTCCTCTAAATCTATGATTACAACATGCCATGTTCTTATACTTTCCTGGAGCACAACACTAGCAGGAAGTTAATCAATGATCATGACAAAAGATGTATGAATTGGCTTAAAAAGGCTAAATTTATGATTGGTTTGATGATCGAATTTGATTAAAACTGAGATTATATTTGTCACTTATGTAATTTCCAGCTAGCCAGAGCATCAGGTGATTGAGCCAAAGAGGAAGAAGCCCGATGCTGGTGGGTTTTTTTTTAGTCTAATTTCTGCTGTTTTGGATTTGGTCTGGTCTGAACGTAGTGTAGAAATGAGAGGCAAGGGAGGGATGAAGAAGCTACACTGGTACATGCAACATTGATACAATATACTGTTTGCTGAATAGGGGGGAAAAAACACTTGCACTGCACTCTGGGTAATAGGACACCCATTTGTTTTTCTTTACTCACAATAAATCACTACCAGTGAGTAGTTAAAATAAAGTGGTGTTTTCCAATGGCAGCAGGGGAGGAAATACATTAAAAACGTGTCACTGGTCATAAAGAAACATGGACAAAACAACAGAGGAGAACAAAACATGATAGAACAGAACAGGCTGTGAGACAGAATTCCATTGCAGTAATGGAAATGTCATTTTTCTAAATGCAACTCTCTCATTGGAAACAACTGTAAAAACATTAAACACTGCACTGTGTCCATCACCACGGTCTGAGACATGAAGATATCAAGAAAGTAAACAAAAGTGAGCACAAACAGGTGTGAGACGCTTCTTAATTCTACTGAACAAGCAGAAAGAAAAAAAAAAGAAAAGAAAAGTCTCAATTATTGAAATGAGAAAGACAAAGAAAAAAAAGAAGCTATTTTAAAGTTTTATGTCTGCAACTGTGTAACTGCCTGTGACCTTTTATGGAAATATGAAATAGTCACCTGAATTATTCGTCCTGTGGCTAACACTTCCTGACAAACGACAACTGTACATAGGTCAGGTTATTTTCATGTGTTGTTCCTGCTTCAATGCAAATGTTTCCGTAAAATTAAATATAGTGACGATAATCTGACAGGAGTATCTGTGTATTTTGAAAATATGATTTGAATAAATCAGTTTAATAGTCTCAAATAGTCTTATCAATATAAATCAGTTATTGCACAGAAGGTCATTTCCACTTAAGTTACATGTAGTACAAAGAACTGTCTGCATGCAGATGTGGGATTAGGAACTGGTCAGTTTTCGTAATTGTGAATTTTATTTTCAAGTGTTCAAAATATCAGTGGGTTTCTTTTTTGTTTGTATTTTTTTTTTTTTTTTTGTTTGTTTGTTTTTTGTAGCCGGTCAGCCTCGTCTGGTGTTTCAAAGGCAGTACTTTCAAAGTTTGCAAGTTAAACCCAAAAGAAAACACATCTAAAGATGGCAACACCAAAAATATTAACCAGAAAACACTAATGATTGGACTGATGATCATACCATAACAGATGTTATAGCAGATGAAAAGGAAGCCATATCAAACACTTTCCTAAGAGTATAATGGTGTGACAACATACATAATGTTGAAAATCACATTTGCATAAATCAAAACAATAATGAAACAATGGCAGACACAGTATTTTTGTAAAAATCAAGAATGCATGCATACGAGAGACAGATCCACAGGCAGATTTTGGAGTGACAGGAAGGAAAAGAAGAATACCAGTGGTGCAGAATGAAAAACACAGCCACTCACGTCTTTTGCAGCCACACTTCTTAATCCGTTTGGGGTCCGTGATGTCATCATGACAAGCTTTGCAGTAGAAAAATGCTCTAAAGGTGACATTAAAAATGTTTAGCATTTAAAAGCAGCAATTTTTTCAATGATCAGTACATCAAGACAAAAAAAATAAATCACCTCTTAACTTCTTTGGCATCGCTGGCGATAAAGAATCCAAGTGTTCCCTCCTGCATTTTGACATGGTTGCCCGGATTTATGAGGATGCTAAGTAATCAGAAACATATAGACACATAAAGCTTGTTAATGTATGAACAGCACTGAACCCATGCCAACAAAATGCTAATCAAGAGGAATGGTACAAACACTTGTTGAAGCCTTTAATCTGACCAGGACTGCACTTAACTGGATTTGGCCTTCACATTATTCGCAGCACATATCTTTTATTTTACTTTGGTTATGGTTTTTATATGTGCGTTATGATAAACATAACTGCTCCTCTAATTGTTATATTGTGGATGCAATTCTTACATGAATGGACAAAATGTACAGCAGTATGATTGCACATTGAATTTTAATTCTTTTCTTTACAGAATGGCTTTGCATTGGCCTGGATGAAAAGAGGGACAGAGAGGTACAGGTAAAGGGTCATGGGTAGAAAGAATTAAAATTATGGCCATGGAGTGGTTTTAGTCTCAGCACTCAAATACAGTCATTTGGTCAAAACACATGTTATGATGACCACTGAGACATAGCTGTACAGAGAATGTACAGTAAGAGTTGTTGCCTTGGTTAGTATTTGACAGTGGGATGCAAGGGAATGAACAGCTCTTTTTTATTTCTCCTTTGATCAGCACTAGTTACTCTACTAGAGTTAATTAGTAGAAAAGATAGATTGGAAAAAGCCCCAAAACGATCCTTAAAAGCATGAATAATTAAAGCATTTCTACTGTCGTGGGGCTTTTATTGTATTCATCTAATAGGCTTTTCATTTTATTCATTTCTAAAGAAAAGACTAAAATAAAAATGTTTCACAAGCATATTTGAACATTTTTGTCAGTGGACACAAATAAAAAAAAAAAATCTATGCACCTTAAAAGTAATTGGCTGTATCATTCCCCATTAATTAGACTAAGACAAAGAATAAACGTCACACACACTTATACTATATATACACACAGACACCCACACACCCTGGTCATTAATGGTTACCTGTGGGCAACAATCATCAATGATATGAGTGTGAATCAATATATTAAAACACTGAACCTACAAATCTTTTAAGGGCCACACCCCTTCAAATAAAAAAGCCCAGATGAAAGATGATGACTTTTTCTCCTCCTATATCACTTAATTTTTAGTTACAACTTCTGTGCACGTATAATCATTTAAAAACTAACAGCTTGTGACAATGTGTTTTTGTTTTAACAGCTCAATTTAAATATGTGCATTTAAAATAAGACTCTGAAGGATTTGAATTCATTTTTAAAAGCATGCTGCCTAGTTGCAGGATGGACACATCCGTGAAAACATTTCAAATATCACATCTTTCCTCTGAGCTTTGATGAAGTTAATATTGGAGAAATAAGTGTGTAGACATATATATTTTTAGGGAGCAATTAAATCCTTGTATACATATAAGGATGTTGCAAAAGTCATGCAGATCTGATTTTCTTTTCTTGCCCCTGGAAGTATAAGAGCATCTCACGTTCACTCAGATTGAATGCCCCCCAAAGTAGTAAACAGGCATTTCACCTGGCATGCTCTTTAGTGAAAATAAAAGAAAGAAAGAAAATCAAGACAGTTCCACAGACATTGCTGCCCAAATCTGAGATTTTACAGTTGTATCTAACCAAGACACTTTTCTTCAATCAGGTGCAAACTGGTGAATTGAAAAACAAAAAAAAAGGACATCAAAACCTCATATTGTGAGCAACAAGGCAAGCATCAAAACACCTTATGTGATTGTGCTGTAGCATGCAGTTACCAAACAGCATGAGGAAGACAGTTATCAAACAGAAAGGCATAGCCACCGCAGTACAGGTATAGGGACAGGTACGTAGATGCAGACGGTTGCAGTAACTTCTGTGCAGTTGGATTGTTTCTCAAACACCAAACTGACAGGAAGTGACCTCACTTAAGAACATCTACTCGAAAGACGAACAAGCATGGCTGTACATGGTGGCCGAGACACACGATGATGCACATTCTTACACACAAATTCTCCCTCTCAACGTAATCACACGCACTCAGACGCACAAACATGCACAAATGGGTTTACATGTAGCACTGAGAACATGAGAGGGTGATGGAATGCAAAAATGAAATGGGCAAGTGAATTAAACTTCAGTTTGGATAATCCTAATGCTATCCAAATTCAACACCTCCATGCCTTTCCTAGTGTGTGAAAAAAAAAAACAACTTGAGGTGCAGCTGGTGAAGAAAAAGACATGCTGTTATATCAACTGCTGCCTACAGCAATGGATGATAACCAGTCAGCTTATTTGAAGATTAAAGCCAAACTGCAGCAAAACAATTTATCGATGCTTGCTGACACCACATCTGATGTAAAATATGTGTGCAAACTCTTCACCGATTCTGAGACAAAGAACCACAAAGTACTGCTCTGGTAATGATTTAAAATCACCAATGAGTGGAATGCTTAGCTTCTCGATAGGGTATTAAGCAACACTGAAACAGAACTGAAAGTGAGAGAAATAATTTAAGAAGAGGGTTTGGTTAAGGACGAAACTGAAAAGATCAAATAAGAGGGAGATATGGAGAGGGTGAGGGTTTTGGCCTTGGTACACCGACAACAGCAAAGACAAAGATACAGCACTTCTACAAACAATTCCAATTTCTCTATCCTCTCTCTGCCTGCAAAGAAGTTAGTGCATTAAGCACAAGGGACACCAAAAAAAGGAGTTAGAAAAAGAGGCCTGTGTGATAGTGTTTGGAAAAATATCCTTGGGGAAACTCCCAAAGTCAGAAGCTTTAAAGTGGTGGAGATTGGGTGGAACTTTGGAAGTAAGATAAGGTAGAGGGCATACCGCTTTCGGCTTCTGCAAACAACAAGAAAAAATCTCAAATCAAACAGTTATCATCAGAATAAAAAGAAGAGTGGAATATAACGGTATCTAAAGTTTCTCTGCATATTCACTAGCTATGCCTTGTGATGCTTGTCTGATGTTCAGGTCCCTTCATCTGGAGTCATTGTTTTACAACTACTATGATGAAAAAAAAAAATAAAGGTTTCGTGAGAATGTTATCCATTGGCAAGTGCATTAATGGCACGGAATTCTGCGGCAATACATTATTCAGGTTTGGAGGTGTAAAGGAAACAGGGATCATTAATTCATTAAACTCAATGGAAAAAGTATTTCTCAAAAAAAAAAAAAAAAGGAAAGGAAAAAGGAAAAAGCATCAAGTTAAAATATATGAAGTTTAGTCTAATAATGTGCAAATGTGCATCTCAGAAAACATATTTTATTATATGCAGCCTTGTCAGTATACACAAAAATATTTGACACACATGAATGGAGGACGGGTGAAATTTAGAGGTTATTGAAAAGATAGTACTTTGTGCTGTTAATAGTGATAAAACCAACTGATGTAGAGTTGATGATACAGACTGAACGTGTACTGGAAAATGCAGCAAATCTGTTTTTTAGATGATTTCTTTTTTTTTTTTTTTTTTTTATTACAAGAACACAGGAGAAGCAAATGCGGCATCATCAGGTTGCTCCAGTGCAGTTACTTAATTATTATTTGTCTGACTCCTGCATATGCTGATCAGTTTTTTGTTTTGTTTTGTTTTTTTAACAAAAGGTTTAATCGCTGAAGAAGTAGCACTCTTTCATATTTTTAATATTTCATAAGGGTTTTTTTAAGAACAGTTTTAGTTCATCTGTATACACTGCTGCTCTTTAAAAGATCCTGGAACACCAATATGAAAAGAAACAGAAGAATATACCTTTTTCTGTCTTTCTTTAGCTTAAATAACATCAGTATTTGCTGAAGCAGAAGTATGTGCTACTGTAAATGAGTCTTTTCTAGGTTTAGGTTGTGTTCTTATCACATTATATGAACTTAACCTAAAAGTACTAAAATATTTACTTGAAATGTTAACTCACATTCAGTATAAAAATAAGTGAAAGCTAATGAGCTAATTCAGTACTTTTTATATTAAAAGTTATTAAGGCAGTGTTCACTTACAAAGAATATAACTTTGGTTCCTACCCAGATTCAATAAACTAGTCTAGCATTTTTGAGCAGATATCACTCATTAGGTCTGGATTTCCCTTTGAAAGTTATGAAAGTATTTTGAATTTGAATCGAATGCTAGTGCACAAATTTTAACCTAAAATAATTCCAACAGAGAGAACTTGAGAAAAAGAAATTCTAGATATTTTATCCAGAGATCCATTTGAAGCAAATCATTCAGTAGTTCCCTGTTACCACATTTTCATTCAGTGATGCAGGTGAAAGGTCCATTTTTACAAACCTGCTCTCTCTCTGCTCAGACTTGTATTCAATGGCAATAAGCAACAGCTTCAGCTTCACATAGCACAGCCTGTAAAACAAATATGCTAATTACAAAAGAACAGTATAAAAACAGATGACTGCCTTCAAATAACTTCACAAACATGTTCACATCATCCCCACATACCCCTCATCTGATTGTCTGTCTTCCTGCACCTCAGATTTCTGAGGTGGAGTGATACTTACTCGCAGACAGTGGGAAAGGAGAGGCCTACAAAGGCACTGGACAAATACTCTGTATACATCTCATTAGCCACTCCTTCAAGGTAATACTTCTGCCATGTGTCCTCCTCAATCTAAGGAGAGAAAAACAAGTATGGAAATGTTGCATGAGAAGATGAAAAAGGGAAAAAAAGCCAACACTGTTTGCTTTCCAACAGCAGCCCAATGTGGTCTGCAGATGATCCACTGCAAAACATCAGCCTAGTCATTAGATGCTGATCCATCATCTTTATGACATGAGAACAGTTCTTTGATAGAAGCAAGCACCTCTTCAATGTTAAGCCACAAAAACGCTGAACAGATTTTTCATGACAAGTCACTATAAAATATGATGTGCCAAAAAGACTGGAAACAGTAATGGAAGTCTTTCTCTGGACAAAGATGTCAAAATTTCCCAAGGAATGTAGTGTATGATAGATCTAGTTCATCTGTCACCAAAGAATCTGCAGAACTGTATCCACTTATGTTAACCTCACTTCCAATCCACATATAAATCATCTTGGTTACTAAAGTGCAATGCGATAATTCATTCATCTACGCTACTTTGGTCTGTTCAGATGGACAGATAACCAAGTTAATCTTCTCCTCTGTGTTACCTCAATGAAGGACCTCATGGAGAAAAGGTTGGCTAGCATGGTCGACAGGCCCTGGGCCAGACAGCTTTGGGCAATGAAGCCTGCTTTCAGCTCCGCCAGGCAGATAGCATCATCACCTTCCTTCCAGTTCCAGCTTGGAATGTTCAGCAGATGGGCCTTCGTTACAAGAAAGAAAAAGAAATCTATCTACGTGTGTACCGTAGCAGAAAGGAATAGTTCAACATTTTCACGATCGATATTAGGCTCAAATCAGCAGATGATAGGTTGGCACTGACTAGGAATATGACTAGCTAGAAAGGCACTGAAAATCAAACGAAAACTTACTTACTTTTGTTTAATTTGTACAAAAAAGTACAGATGGGACTATCAGCAGCTCATTATCTGAACTTTAAAGACTTCACTTCCATTGGACACAAACATATAACAGCTAGCTCGCCTGATTCTGTTGTGGCATATAAGTTACCAGTGGAAACTTGGAGGGGTGATGAAAATACTTCCTAAACTGTCAAATCATTCATTTGAATTATTTCACAACTATTTTTAAAATTGTGTAAAGATGCACCATTTATATAATTTACATTTCAAATTTACAGCTGGTTAACGCAGGCCATTTCAAGGCATTTAGCCTACGGGTATTTATAATGTCATTTCCAAATGACTCATGTAAAACTCATGTAAAATGCAAGACAAGACAACAAAAACAACACATGTTCATACACAATGAAAATAATAAAAATGTGATGACAGCATCTTTAAAAAAATAAATTAGGATGGGAGCAACATGTGAAAAAAAATAAAGTTGTACAATACTTAAAAGATAATAAAATATCTGTAATCAATTAGACAAGCAGGCAATAGCTTATTTAACATCATCTGAAAAAAAGAAAGACTTCTTATGTAAAGTCTGAAAGGACTGTGCAGTTCAGCAGCTCAGCAATTTAATACCAATAATATTTCCTAAAGTAAATTTGAAATAATTTGGGTATTTTCAAAATAATGTCTGTACACAAAAGTAAAGGGCATCTTTTTAAGAGAAGGCATTGTTTTTTTCAGCAACACAATACCAACCCCATTCTGCACATTTTAGAACAGCATGGCTCAGTAATGAAGGAATCCAGGGGCTAACCAACCTGCAATCCTGACTTGACAATCACTGAAATCATGTTTCCTTACACATGAAAAATATTTTTTTTAGAAAAAGGAGGCACCAAACTTTTGAACTGCTGATTTACCAGAACAAGCAAGAGTGGCAAAGTGTTCTGCTATGAGAACTACAAAGACTGGTCTCAACAGTTAGTCACTGAGTTTTGTTAAAAGAATAGGTGATGCAACACAGTGGTAACATGCCTCTGTCATATATTTTTTTAAGTGTTACAAAAAAGCACTTTTTGTTATGTTGTCATTTCAGTGAAGTATAGGTTTCAACTAACTTCAAGTTTAAATTTGAAATCATTGCATTGTTATATATATTTTTGTTGTTGTTGTTGTTGTTTTTTAGAGCATCACAATGTTTTTTGGGGGGAAAAGTGATTGTTCAGCAGTTCCCTAAATGGGTCACTAATTGTGTCAGTTAGTGTGCAGATGCAACCATCTGTTTAAGTTGTCACCCTACGGGAAATACAAACATACAGCGAAGCACAAAAGCATTCAGTAAGTTGAGTTACTGCTAAAAATATGACGTTCTCAGTTCTTCTCCAGAGTTGACCCCTTTATAGAGCTTACAATAAAACCAACCACTTAAATGCACCACACAATTTTTAGGAGGACCTTGTTGCAAGCTAATTGCTGTCATGACCTTTCTTCATTGTGTAGGGCACCAGGACATCTTACCTTATTGTGATATTGAAGCATCTGTGTAATTATTCTGATCTTGGGATGGTAGTTCTTGATGGAAATAACCCTTGAAAATCAAGCAGAGTCATTGAATGTGGACATGTAATGCCTTACTGACTTTAAGTCCAGACAATAAAATACCTCATAATATTGGAGGCGTCCTCAGCATCCGGATCTGCACAATATTTGTTGGCTA